>JABJVR010024727.1:0-75504 GCA_025773905.1 Chitala chitala
ATACAGAGAGACAGGGAGAGAGGGATTCTACAAAATAAGATTGTTTACTTGAACTGAATATAAATCATTCCTTTTTAGAAAACATAGTTTTGCTTATGTTACATATATCAAACACAGTATATGCACCATGTTTACACATCATTTTTACAAGGGCAGACTTGAACCCACAATCCCACAGGTCCGTAGGCATGAGGCTTCCCCCTCAGCCACCGCTGTTTGTGCTGTCAGTGCAATCCCATGTCGTGTAATATTATAAACGTACGGTTTCACAAGTTTGCTCAAATACAGAATTGACTTGGAGAAAAACCGGTAATGTTCACACAGACATTGATCTGCAAGAATATCTAATTGCAGTTTAACGACCACCTCACTTTTTCAGTGAAATAAGCCTTTGTTGAGCAGGTTTAGTTCAACAAATTATTTGGTGTGTTGAATGAGTAAGTATCCGCTCTAACCTTGCTTTCTGGAAAGGAATATTTGGGGTTAACAGACCAGAGTAACTTACCTTTGCATTAGCATTTTTTCATTTAGCAGACACTTTTGTCCAAAGCCACTTACAAATGAGTAGGAGTACATGTGCGTATTAAAAACAAGGTCAGACGATATCTGAAAATTCAGCGAACAGTAAGTGCTGTTGTCCTATATTCAAAAGCGCACAAGAAAAATAAAAACACACCTTACTAAATTTGCTTTCTGGAATACACCCCTGGTGCCTAACATAAATGGTTTTATTAGAGAGCTCTTATCTACTTCAACACCACAGTTGTGTACCGACATTTCGAAACACATTAACGACCGTTATATAAACGCGTTTAATTTTTTCAATATTGCCGTTAAACATACATTGTATATTTCATCAAAGTGTAGCACAATATTTCTGTAACAGTTAAAATAGGTCTGTTTGCCTTCTACGTTTTGTTTTTCCGAATACGAAGTCTAGCACCTCAAACTCGGTGACTTCTGTGTAATCCCACAACAATTAGCTACACCCAGTCCCACATTAACGTATTACCGTTTGGGACCTAATTTAAAGTTGAACCTTGACTGAATCCAGAGCATGGATGTCACAGCCCATATCTGTTAACACAAGAGCACATTGGAAAGAATACACTTCCGTTACTCATACAGAATTCTCAGGAGCCCCACAAGGACAAATAATAGTAATGCCGCATTATTGTATTAAAATATACATTAGTGTAATTTTTATGGTCTTTTGTTAAAAGAAATACGACTTTCCTTGCACGAAAGCCATTACTTCAAAGCGAAGTTGTCATAAATGGTTTATCTGCAGTGCTTAAAAATTATCTGAGTATAATGATGACATATTGCATATTTTCAGTATTTGAATTGTTTGTGTATTTGGGAATTTTCATCCATTGTTGAGGTGGTTTTATTTATTTATTTTTTTGTCTTCAAGATCAAATGAAGAAGCTTATGTGAACTAAAAAAATTCTAAACATAATTTAGTATTGAAAGACATCGGTGCGAAGGATGTGTATTTCTTTTTGTTGACATTCTTTCCCCCATTATATGTTAATTTTCATTGATTTCCCCTTCAGTGTATTTTTTTCAGTGCGTATGTTCTGTCTGGGATCTACATCTATTTGGTGTTATCAGTAAATCTTTAGGTAATTCATACTGATTCTGCTATGTGTGATGCATTCAAGATCTTAAAATATCGTATAATGCGTGGTTGTATTCACTGTGCATTAATAGAAACAGTGAATGATTTTCCCCCCCATACAATTCTTTGTTCACTATTTGAGGGGCTGTTGACACATATGCCAGCCCAATTCGTTTGATTTATTACACGAATGCGTCCTTCATAAAAGTTTCAGAATACTACTACCAGAATAGTTTTATCTTTCGTTCGGTGGTAGTTTAATTTAAATTTAAGTGCTGGGACTGGCACCCTGAACCGCACAAAACAATTTGCTTCTCCGTTTATCGGGACTGAAAAGCAGATTGTACTGGTACGTCGCATCGACACGAAATGTGCGACTTCCTTCACAATGCAGTCTTTCGGCTAAGAACTTCACTGCCGTCGTGAACACTCGTGTCGCGTTCACGCGTGTGAGCGAGCATTGCTCACGCTGCCCGAAGTGTTTTTAAGGCGCGTGACGAGAGCGGGGGCAGCGAGAGGAGAGCCGCAGCAGCCAGTGCCTCACACGAGTGGGATGAAAATATGCACTTACACAAACATAACGGACTCTGAATAATTAATCACCATGGCAGCGTGTAACAAGGCGAGGAACGCGGCCGTCCTGCTGCACGCGCTGCTGCCGTGATTAGCCTAAACTGTAATTATTTTAAAAATAATAATAAATAAAAAAGGATTTGACTGCAGCTAACGGTGAAGCCTTTCATTTAATACAAGCCTTGTGTGTGCGCGTGCACGTGTGTTTGAGCTGCACAGCTAACGATTTACAGCTGACACCTTGTCTGACTCGTGTCACGAGGGACTGGTGGGTGTTAAGCAGGTATGTGGATGTAGGTGTGTAAGATGGGGTATGGGGCTTTGGAGGTGAGGGGTGAGTGCAGGGTAAAAGAAAACAAAAATGAATATCAACCGAAAACAGCACATAGATTTGGCCACAGCCTCTCAGTGTTCCATCCTCTGAAAGACACGATGTGTGTTTCTCACTGGGTAAATGTAAATTTAAGGCACTGCTTTTAAAGAAATGGATTTCTTAAGCTGGGTGTCGTTCATTTGTATGACAAGAAGCATTCTAAACCAGGACTTCTATGTGCTTCTTTCAGAGTAATATAAATTTAAAGCAATATAATTCAGATAAAATCTTAACAGTGCCAGGAAGCAGATAAAACCTTTATATATATATATATATATATACATTGTGTTAAACTGAAAAAAAAAATCTAAATAACAGATAACAGTCAATAATCTATAAACAAAAAGGGATGAAAGACCTGTTTTTGTGAATATACGCGCCATTATGCAACTGCTGTTAACATTAACAACTGTTACTATTATATATATATTACTTTTTAACTTCTACTGCAACTACTACTACTACAAGTTCTATTTCTACTGCTAATAGTAATAATTATAATACAGCAACAGCAGTAAGATGACAGAGATGCTAATTGCATACTGTAAGGTTTTTGCTGTCCAGAAGCCTTGCAGCTTTTGCATCATTCAGCGCAGTGGCTAATTATCGCCTCTTCCAGGGTTTTCACACTGCACGACGTCATCCTAGCAGATCTGTAAACATCTCACTAGGAAAGGTAGGCTAATTATTTGCCGTTATCTGCACAATATTCTTCAGAGGAAATGAATGGAAACAGGGGTGGCTGTTTTATGAGATCCACTCTAAGTCGAGATCTGTAGCATTCTGCGACACCAGCGTGTCCTACCACGTATTGTTGTCTGATAACAAAGGGCTGTTGTCTGTTGATGTTCAGAAAAATTAATTTAGGAAAACGGCACTAAGGAAGGCCATCTACCAAAATCACATTCAGCATGTTGGAAAGGCAAACATACGGAATGTTCTTTGATTTCACTGCTGGCAGGGTGAGAGCAGTTCATTATACAGTTCGGAGACTCACGCTGTGTTGGGAGATTCTAAGGAAGAAAGCAGTCTCCAGTCAAAAGAAAATGTTAGCAGGCTTTCCTGATGATCGTCTTGGGAAACGCACACGGTGAGGGCTGATTCTTGTCACCTGGACTCTCTCACTCCTCTGCTTAGCACCCATCTCACCCCACATTGGTGTGCTCCTCAGCCTAGGAAGGCAGCCCATTTGTATTCCCCGTGGACTCAAAGTTTTGCCCTCTGACTGTCGTTTGTGTACGACACGCGGCACGTCAGTCAAAGCTGGCGACTCTGAGCTGCAGCGTGATTGACAAGCAAGTGCACAGAAAAAAGATGGAATTGTGGGTCGACAAGTGTCACCCTGAGCTCAGAGTGCTCGGGTTTTATTTGAGCAGCAGGGCATCTCTGTTCCATCAAGATGATAGAGATGGTCGACACCAGGTTAAAGAGATTTCACTCAGTTTCTTAATAAGATTGGCGTCACTGTATCATGCCTCTCTGAAGCAAATTTTTGCATTCTCTCTCTCTTTCTCCCCCCCCCCCTCTCTCTCTCCCTCTCTCTTGGTATCTCTCTCCCCCTCTCTCTCTCTCTCCTTCTCTCTCTCCCCCTCTCTCTCTCCCTCTCTCTATTTCTGTGTTTTGTTTATTTCCTTGGGAGGATACACAAGCCATTCTGCTTAATTATGTTAAGGTAACAATGTGGTTAGTACTGGTTCAGTTATTTAAAAGCTATGACTGATCAGAAGGTAAGTGCATTTTTCTAAAAAGCTCCACATCTGTGCTTGGTTCTTCTGTAAACAGCAGTTTGCTGCTTAGAGTCCCTGCCATGCCCAAATGTTGCTCAGAATACTTTTACATTGATTTTTGTGATCATAGGAACATTATTTTTGTACAACCATTGCCTTAATCTGAACCTAGGGACCACTTCTGTGATGTGGGCTCAACCTTGCTGCAGGTCCTCTACAGTGATATATCAGTTCTGCGTTTCGTATTTTAACAGTTTACCAGCATCCCTGTCAGAGACTTTTTTTGGGTCTGCAACAACCTGCCGTGACTTCAGTGATCTGTATTATGTTCTGTTTTTTTAACAATGTTTCTACCAGTGAAATTGCCACAGCAACAGCATTTCATTTGTACAGCTCTCCCTTCCTTTATAAAATGATGAAGTTAACGTTATTTTCAGCTGCCTGAGACTAGATATAGCATCTTAAGTAGTCAGAAGGATTAGAGTAATTATTCACCTCTAGAACGTTCTTCACCTGACTTATTTTAAGCCCTAACATGTTAATCAAGTTTTGAGGCCTTAATAGTATTAATGAGCCAGTAATGAAAGGGTTCCAAAAGTTTTGCACATGCCGCACTCACTGCCTTATTTTATTCTTTGAAATCCAATAAATGAGTAGTAATTGATCATTAAAAGTGCAGGAATATCTGAAGAACCCTGCAGACATTGTTCAGATGTTAGAGACTGAGTCAAACATGCAGTTTCACCAAAGATGCCCAAAACTTGCGTGTCCATCCTGACACGATGTGTATATTGAATATCTGTAAATGGGAGCAGAGTTATGAAAAGTATTGTAGAAATTGTGCCAGGATGACTCTAGGGGAAAATCGGTCCTGATAGAGTTCACGGAAACTAACGGAGAGCTGGTGCAGTTTCACTAATTTTACTGTCTACCATTTCAGGTCGATGCGCAGATAAAATGTCTTTTTAAATCCAGCTTGTGTTACATCTTCTGGCTCTGGCTGCCAGAAGGGCAGAAAATAAGCGTGTTGGATTGACAAATGAAGTGCTAATTGCACATTATACGTGGAAACGGCGCAAGAGCAGCCAAAATCTTAACACTGTCTTTTCCCATTTCCAGGGGGTAATAAAATCCAATTGGCAATTAAGCTGACAATGACCCTTAATGAAACAGGAGGAGGCTGGGAGGTCATCATCCAGTGCACATTGTGAAGCTTTCCCTTTTCGGCTCTAACTTTAGCTGTAAAGAGGCTCTGTATCCACACTCTTCCTGCTTTTACCGTTGCCCTGATTCAGCCTTTGTGGCGACAGCACTATAAAAGCAGTCTACAAGAGAGTGTGTAGGATAGTGAAGTCTGACTGGGAGTGGACACTCACAGCAGAGAAAATTAACTTTGAGGAAAATGCTTGCAGAAGCCTCGAGTACAGGGGTGTCATAGCAGCAATGACACCCCCCTCCCTGCCTAACAACTGCAGTGAAATGTTTCCAAAAGTTGGACTACGAAAGCGAGCGTTAATGGGACATGACAAGGGGAAGAACCTGAACTGCTCAGGTGTGTTCTCTGCTTTGCCCCCTTCTTCCACACATTATCCCTGATTTAATGAGCAGCCCAGCTGTCCTCCCACTTGCTGTAGCACTTCTGCTAATGGCAGAAACAAGCCAATGATTTTCGCACCTGTGAGAGTGCACATCATCGGGTAGCAAAACTTTGTGCGGCTGATGTATTGTTGATTAAAGGGGTTATAATGTACACACATCAGTTTATGAATTTCCACGCTACACATGGATTCAAAACTGCGAGTCCTTATTACTAAATCCTTATTTTACAGGCCTCTGTGAAAATGGATGACTTCCTGTGCTGTGAAATATGACCTCTTGGGATCTAGAAATGGCTTCAAATGCTTAGTGTGAATGTATCATACTAACATGTGTATTATTATTACCATTTTATGTTTGGGTTAAACAGAATTTTCAGCTGGACAGTCAGATCATTGCTGCAATATGAAGAGAAACAGTAAACAGGTGCCATGATGAGGAGACATAGGAGGCATATTGGAAATGCAAAGAGGAGGTGTAAAGAGGAGGCATAATGAGGAGACAGGAGAAAGAGAGAGGACATGTTAAGACAAGAACGTAAAGAGAAGGTGTAGTAAGGAGGTATAAAGAAGAGATATAATGGGAAAACTTAGGATGCATACATTGAAGGTATAGTAGTGGACATACAGAGGAGACATAGAGAGGAGATGCAGTGATGAGGCATAGAGTGTAGATATAGTGATGAGAGGGAAGACAGTTTGGTCATGTCACAGTGGTTACATCTCTGTCTTGTCCAAAAGCATCCCCTAGGGGTGGTGTGTGGTAGGATGGGGAAAAAAATAAACACTGGGTTTTATTATTAAAAAGAGGAGTACAACATTAAAGAGAGGAAGAAATCCAGGGGCACTTTCAGCATTTTGGATCTTGTGTCTTGTTTCAAAAAAGCACACGATCCTTTACACAGGCTGGGGTTAAGTGCGGTGTGTTTGTGAAGTCAACGCATAAACACAATCCATCAGTTCTACATAAACATTGACTTTTTATCTCATTTGCTGTATTTACTCCATGCATCACAATTTTCTGTTTTGCTGGAGAAGTATGAACGTGAGAAGCAGAAACCCATAAGTGTAAACCCATTTGTTATGACATTTGAATATCAGTTCAGGTGTTCCCAAGTGCCAGAGATTTCATGCTGTAATTTGAATACAGTCCATCTGTTTGGAATTAAAGCAGTTTATATGATCTCGTCATAGAAACACACGTCCCTGTGTGAGGTCCTACAATTTTACACAGCATAATCATACTGCCAGATCCAGATGACTCACTGATGCTAAACTGGCATTTAATTGTCGTCTAAGTTTGTCTTTGATTTGATGTACCACTCATTTTCTGGCCCTTTGGCTATTGTGGTAATGTGGCATTTGTCATTTGTCATACATAAGGCAAAAAATATATTGTGACAAATCAGATTTGACAGCAGTTAGAACTGCTTGTGGGGCTGGGAATAAAATCAAGTTATAAGTTTACTATTTTGTTAATTTACTCATTTTAGGATAAAAATAGAAAATTTTGTTTTTTTTTTATCATTCTAAACTTCATATGACTTGTTGGAAATTATTCAGTGATTTATGGTTAAAAAGGAAAGTTATGAATTAATCATGTTAATTATACATTTTTGCATTCTTCGGAGATGTTGTGTCTGCATTGGCAAAAAAAAAAAAAAAAAAGATTAATTAACCAGAGGCAGCATTTGTGTAACATACGCTATACATACATTTAAAATGTTTTCAAGCAGCCGGTGGTTTTCGAATGTCTGGCCAATATCTGCAGGAGTAACCGTTTACCTAAAGACACCCAGGTAGCTATACGAGTAAAGTTATAGATATATATAGATTTTCAGCAGTTTTACCCGACTCCAGCGTCGCATGCATCAGTGCAACCTTAACGTCATGCATACTTTGCATTTTTTTGCCATGTCTGTGTTGGTTTGTTTTATGGTTGTCTTGCCGTGTTGTTGACTAACCTAATTTTGTCACGTCAGCTTTCCCACACACGTGTGTGGGCGTGCTTTATGTTTCCCCTGTGGAGGAACACATTTCATGTCTTTAAGGGCTGAAGCATTTGCGTCTTGTTTATTGACAAGTCCGGCTTTGTACAATTAAGCTAGTTTGAGCCAATGAGATCCTGCATCCACCCCCCATATACTCACATTTTTTTTTTTTTTAATTATTATTTTTTTTTTTACTACTTTTTAAGGGGTGGGGTAAATGTATTATTTTTGTTATTTCTATTTTTATTATTATTACGTATTATTGCTTTATAATGGATCAAATATAATGTTATTACACTATAAAATCTAAATAGTTATAACTCAGAAAAAAGCATGGAAACCAACTGCTTTAAAAATTCTGCGATACTTCATTTATCCAGGTAAAGTGGATTCAGAATGTCATGTTCAATCCACTTTAGTTGAATTTTGAGATTTTAGTATATAGTTCGCACTGTATTACTGTTACAGCTATAATCTCTTGTGTTATGTGCTTTTCAATTATAAGGCCTATAATTTAGTATTAAATATGAACTAACTCAAACTACAAAACTAATGTAATTTTGTCAAGCATTATTGCTCATTGTTTGTTTTTGTTCAGTTGCAATTTTTCAAAATAATTTGAAAGAACCAAACTAACAAAAGTACTCGTTTGCTTTTACTACATCATAACTTTGCGTATTAGTATTGGATTTACTTTCTTTACATATTTCTATATTTATTTTGTGAAGTTTTGCATTTTACCAGCAAGCAAACACTGCTTCCTCCATGTAGTCCTTGGCCTGTGTGTGTAACTTTAAAGTATTGAGGCTTGTGAATAAATACTGCTGAATGAAATTAATTGTAATATTTCTGCCAGTTCTTTGTTGTATATACCCTGAAAATCACTGGAACTATTTAATTCTAGTCAAGGCTTAGCTGGCCCTTGGGTTAGAGGTGAAATTCCACCTGAAGCTTTCATGTATTGATTGAACTGTGTTGGCCTCGTGCACGCTTTGTGGACGGATTACATGTGCTGGAGAAAAACATGTGTATGTATTCACAGACATTCTAGAATGTACTTATGAGTGACTCCTTCTCAAGCGCTTGAATGTCACAGTTTAGCAGCTTGAAAAAAAAGCAGAAAAGAAAATCAATGCAGCTCAGCTAAAAATGCTGTAAAGCTGTTAACTATGCAATGGTCAGTAACATTGAGAAGCTCGACTCAGTTCAGCAATGATACAAGTCTGAGAAAGAAACGGCATGAGAAACTGACACTCGCTCGAATTAATTAATTCAAAGGAATCTCAGTTTTAAGCATTTTGTTGTTTCAGTGTCAGATAAATAGATTTTTCTGTTCTGTTATTCCTCATGATGAAAGGTAAGATATTTTAAGATCCTGACATGTGCTGCTGTCAGTGCAGATACTGCCTTGTTAAGGCACACTTGGTGCCCCGCTTTGACACTTTCAGGCATTATTTCAAGGAGGTCAGTGTTTAGTGTAACACAATCCCATACACAACTAAACATGAACTGCACATTGGTAGTGCTATCCCAGCCAACAAAAAAGACGGCAATACAATCTAATGACCGACCACCAAACCAAGACATGGGATTGACACAAACTAAAAATGATTAAAACTACTAAGGAAGGCCATCGAGGAACAGCCGTCACACGATAATGACAAACACTTTTAATGCAAGTCATGTATGTATACCCACACACATACACACAAGTACACACATGTACACATACATGTGTAATTCCTGGAATGCTCTTCTGTGGTTGTTTGTATGGATTTTATCGGTGACATTTAATTAAAGTAACACTGTATAATTCCTAAATTAAATCAAGATATCCAGTAGCTTGTTAATAAATCGATACTTTATGTGATTGGTTGTTCTTGGATTTATATGGTTGAGGTCCCTGGAAATTGAGTTTCACTTTATATATTACATGTTAGAGAAGTTGAGACCACTGAAGTTACTCTGAATGCCTGCATGTTCTTTTTTGTTTTGTTTTTTTCTTATGGCAGCAGCCATTTTTCTTGTATCAGGTACATGTGGATTTACCAGAGTGAATCTATCTGTAGACTTGTTTAGGTCTGATAAGAACTTCTACCTGCTAGAGCAACAGGTTGGATAAGGCTAATTCCTATCTAGACAGTTGAAGACAGAAGAAAAGACAGCAGGAAATGTTAATTGCATTGAAAAACATTGAGAACCCAGCAACTGCAAAAAAAAGTGCAAAAAACAAACACACAAGAGATAATGATTTACTGTCAGAAGAGTCTTTTTATTGCCAGATCACAGCTATGTGGTCGTGTCAGGCTTGGGTGATTTAGGAAATATCCAAAGCATGTTTTACACTCAAAATAATGCTTTTCTAACCAAAATAATGTGTCAAGTGCTATCCAAGGTTGTTGCTACTGCAATTAAAGTCAAACCCGCAGCAACCTTGTAATGCTTTAATAGGGACCAGCAGTTATAAAATTTATCAGAACAACCATGTACTTATTTTTTGAAGACTTTAACACTTTGGGTCTGTCTCAAAGACATAACATTGAAGTCAAGCACAAAGCTGAAAAGAAAAAAAAAACACACTGAACTGTTATAAGCATAGTCGTTCTGCTAGCTGAATTTATAATGGTAATCATGAAATATTCACCTGTAATTAATGTTTTAAACTGCTGCCCTTTACATGACACCAGTTAACATGAAGTCAGTTTCTTGTGTCACAGACATGAAAAGGGTTTTGCACATGTTCCAGCACGTAACATTGGTTTCCATATTTCAGGACCAGTATATATACTGCGGTGATATATAATGTGTAACCATGCATACACACTGTGGTGTATGTTGCATTTCTGTGTGTTTTGTTTCATAGTGAAGGCTTTGTGGAAAAAACAAAAAAACATATTGTTCCTTACTCAGTTCCGGACAATGTCTGTTCATAATGCTTTTCCTATAGGTTTTTGTTCTGTTTTTGATAATTGATAATTTAGGGAAAGGCTTGTGTGTGTTAGCACAATTTAAAAAATGCATCTTATTTACATAAATCTTCATGTGAAAGAAAGTGCTGTAGGAACATCTTTGTCACAGCGCCAGCTGAAGCAAAGAAGTGAGGTGTGGTTCTTCCTGTGTGTTCCACTTTCATAAGATCTGAAAGTTAAAAACCTGCAGGTTTCCACAAGCCATGCCCAGAATAGATAAGAGTTATCAAAATACAGATTGTCTTTGAATTGCACGAATCTCAGTTGAGATTTCCTTTGTACCTGTGACTAAAAGGCTTCTCTTTGTATCTGATTGGCATGATCGCAATGCCAACGTGCAGACCGTATAGGTCAATGTGATATTAAAGTTAGCTCGGTGTGTGGGCGCCGTGCAGCCAACTGGTTCCACATCACAGGCACTGCCCTCCTCTGTGGCGATGCCAGACCGGTCACTATGTTTCCAGAAAGAAAGGACCGCCGCAATGCTCAAATTACAGCTCGGCAACTATAAACCTGGACCCTTCCGGCGTCTCCACTAAGTTTGTTAGAGTTTTGGTCATTTTTACGAAAAGGACAGTGATGAATGCCCGGGGTTCTGTGTTTCTCAGCCTCATTACACATCCTGATATTGTAAATCAACAGATAATTACAGCATACATCATACACCTCCGGGCGTAATGATTTACTTGATATTTAGACCGGCTATTAAGGCCAGGATTATATATAAACTAAAAATAGGAGTTTTGTGTGAATTCACTCTTTCTTTTATTTAAAGAAAAAACTTTTTGTTTTTCCCCTGCGTGGGCTGAAAGATAGCCAAAGCGAGGCCTTCTCTGAGTGGAAATACACTTGCATGTTTATGTGAGAATAGCTGGAAACAATGCAATCATAATGGTAATTTTCTTGTCATTGTTAAATCTCACAATAACAAATGACCTTTAACATCTCTGTGACATTTCTGGAGCGGCCCTCATAGTGCAGACTGAAAACAGGAGCTGTGGAGGGAACACGGCACGTGACATGCCCTGACATGCTTGCAGGATTTGTCCTGCATATAGAACACCAGTAAACAAAACGAATTCCAAGTTTACTCAAACGGGAGCATTTCAGAGCATTTTTTCTTTGGTATGAATTAAAGAAGGTGCCACACCTTGTTCAGAACTACATTATAGCTAATTGTAGCTTTACGGATATTGTTTATTTTTAAACAGGTTCTGCTTATGACTCCAAAATTAAAATCCTAACTACTGTATATATGAAGGCTAAACCTATATTTCAGTTCCTGACTACCATTCTTGAGCCAAATCCATCTCTTCTTCTACAAACCTGCCAGCACCTCCCCTCTGCATCCATAATCACTGTCCATGCATTATAAAACAATGCAATTTACCTCATTTCAAGCTGACGCAATTTTCTTGAATTTCTCACAAAGGGAACTTTAACTCGAGCCCGAACCGAACTGAATCCTGAGTATCTGGACCTTCGATCCCGGACTGAGCTGAACCCAGAATACTGGAACCCATGTACACCTTTAGTGAGTACCACCAGTCCAGACTTCATAAATGGTCATTCTTTTAGCACCATCATCTGAGTGAGTCACATCTTCTTGCATACATTGCATTTTCCTTCATTCAACCACATGCTACCACATGAATCTATGAAATCGCTTTTCTGAATGGGAAGACGCCCCTTTAGTGCTCCTAAAGATTCCATTTTGAACAAAAATAACTTCTCAAAACCAAATGTTTATTTTGGGACTACTTCAGTTTCCTGCTTTTTCTGGTAAAATTTACGAGTTCAGCCTAGACAAAAATGATCAACGTTTGCTGTCGTTAAGTTACTTTTAAGTGTATCGTACATGTATCGGTTACACCTTTCGTTCTGTTATTAGTTGTACTTCTGGTTTGATCGTTGTTTGTATTACATCTTTCGTTGTGTTAGCTGTTGTTCACCCAAATCATAAGAACACAATTATATTCCACAATAAATAATTCTCTGTTTGGAAAGCATTACAATTCTCTGTGTGACTGGCTAATGAGGGAGGCTCGTTTTAAAATCTGAACATGCAGTCCTTCCTAATAGCTCTTGTCCGGTGTTCTGTCCCAGAGTGCATGTCAAATTTATTAATATCCAGTCTGTCCTCCCTTGTATTGTCCTCTTACATTTCCTATGTTAATTTTTTACAAATTATGCAGCTTGATGGAACTTAGACTCATACTGGCAGCATTACTCTGTTCTTTTAATATAATCTGTCACATTTATCCCCTTCTTCAGTCTATAATAGTAGCACTGGGTAACATTTAGCAAAAATGGTAGGCGTGGATGCCATATGTGATACAGAGGTCATTTTTATTAAACTGCATTTTGCATATGTAAGAGATGGGACTTTAAAAATGGCTTTAGTGCCTTACTTTGCTGTTTAATGTGTTTGATGCTGTATTTATTGGCAACCACATGCATATAAATGCAACATTAGGAAGCACCCCCCCCCCCAAAAAAAATTAAATATATAAATAAATAAACAAATAAATAAATAAATAAAACTCACTGTTGTCCAGAAATTATCCATGCACTAGAAGCCAATGGAGTCTAGTTATTTTTAGGTAACACAAATGTAATTTTTCATTTCTCTACACTAAAATTGGCCATAGACTTGATTGTACACCACCCAGTGGTGTCTATGAGTCAGACTGAATATGTCCTCACAAGGTGTCGTCAGCAGTGATTTAATCAGGCACATATTATGAGAATGTGAGTTTTGCGGAGCCTTTTTTTTAAGGTGCGTGTCGGTGCGAACCTTGGATAGTGCAGGATGGACAGAGGAGGAGGTGTGTTTTATTCACACTGTACATGCATGCAAACCCTTAGAGAAGTGTTCAGATATACATGTGGGAAAGTGCTTGCTTTGGATGTACAGTACATATCAAATGTAAAAATAGTTTTACTCTCAATGTGCAGATAGAGTAGACAACTGAACTGTGCATTTTTATTCGTTGCATTTGTAAAAGTAATATATGTCTGATTTGTGAAATTATTTGACAGATAGTACTGCAATCTGTTGGAGATGACTTTGTGTGACAAATGATGTATTATAAACTTAATAATTCAAAAGGATGAAATACTTCCATCCAGGTATTCAATAATAGCCGCTTGCTGCAAAAAAAAAAAAAACTTCTCTGACTTTGGATCACTGGTTAGATAAAATTAGATCAAGAATATTAGTGCATCTTTCCAGATGGATTTGATTTGCTTGATCTATTAACTTTGATGTCAGTAAGCAGAGATAACTGGTCACTCCTGAAGGCGTTAAAAAAGGGATTGTACTTTATTATGTGGCCGAGATGGATGGTCTGGGTTATTACTGGCAAGTAGCATTGTGTTCCAGATCTTTAAGTATTAAAATATTGTTTTTGTTGGGAGGGAGGGAGGGAGGGAGAGAGAGAGAGAGAGAGAGAGAGAGAGAGAGAGAGAGATTTATAATAAATTAATGAAGAAAATACTTTACAAGCACCTCTCACTAACATTGTCAGTTCACATTTATTCACAAGATCTGTACTTTTTTATGTATTCATATTTACACTGTGCTTAACCCATGATATAACACCCCATAAATATACATTTATTCAATTAGTAGATGCCTTTGTCCAAAGCAACTAACACATGACACATACATTTTACAAGAAAATTGGTTGTTTGCACTTATGCCATCCTCTGGGGGAGCAGTGTGCAGCCATTGTTTGGTGCCAGGGGAGCTAGTGCTTGCTCAGGGACACACCAGGAGACTTGTGGATCCTAACCTGATGTTCTAATCATTGACCCACTGGCCACCCTACCTCCTACATCAGACATGTATCTTAGCTCAATACATTAACAGTCAATTTTCACTGCAAGGAAGAAATTAAATAACATTAACTGTACACAAGGAAAATCCACAGTGAAATAGAGTAGTTGTATCTAAACAATTCCATGTGTTAGTTTCAATGCATTGTCAGTCTGATATCTTACAGGAGTTTTGTTACTGTTTTTTGTGGAGTATGTCATGCATGTTCTCAGATAATATGAACCTTCATCTGAATTGCTCCAGGAAATGTGTGATCTGCTATGTTCTCCAACATTTCAGCGAATGGGCATTTTGTAAGGTATTGAAACAATGGGAAAAGAAAAACCATAAATCTTCTTTTTTTTTTCGACGTATTTAAACCCTGTTCCCCATTTACTACAGTAGCTAACCCACATTCATTAATCTGCAGACACAAAACCAAAGCAAAGCAGTCAGGCCTTAGCCTCAAAGAAAGCAATTACAGAGACAATTCCTCTGCCATTCCAAGACTTGTACCCAATCTGTGTTTCTCATCTTGTCCGATTGGATGAAAGCAGCGGCCCTTCTGGTCAAAGTCGGTAAGCACCCCTATTTTTCTCCATTCTAAAAACATTCTAGCAACATTCGTCTGACAACTGAATGCGGTCGACTTAGAAGTGATTGATATTGATCCCATTCCATAAGACGTAGCAGAACCCAGGCGCCCTGAGCCCTTTATTGTCGTTATGCAAAGCGATGTATGTAACTTACATTGACTAATTGCACAGCTGAGTGTTTCAGACTGAAAGCACTTCAGGGTAGGTGGTTTACTGAGATGCAACGAGAGCCCATCTGTGTTTAAGGCAGTTCTGTGTTGCCACATGTTTAAGGCACAGCCTGCTTATTTTATCAGATTATGATTTTCTGCAAAGGTACCTCAACATATTGACTTCGTCAGAATATATGCCACACCATTCATTGGTATTGGTTCAATTTTTTAATATATGCTTTACTCAACTGCTGGCACTGACAAATAGTTCTGATAGTTATTGTGTGAATAAAATATAAAAAGGTACCAGAGGTAAATCCAGCAAATAACCTCAATATTTTTATACTACTTTATTAATCCCAGAGGGAAATTACTTCTCTGCATTTAACCCATCTGCTGAGGGGGGCCATGGGCAGCCAGCCGCATGCAGTACCCAGGGAGTTAGCATTTGAGTGTCTTCCTCAACAACATACCTGGTTGAGCTGGGATTCAAATTGGGAGACCTCCACATGCCATCCTGAGGGTGTACCCATTGAGCCACCAGGCTGCAAACATGGGGATGTATTCGTAAAACGAATCAGTAAATGTTAAATTTACTTTTGGCATCATCTCAGTTTATCTGTATTGAATATGGATGCATATGTATGCTGTGAGACAGCATTAAATATGTCTTCTCAAAGTTGTACACTGTATCCTATCCTTTGTTTCTTTAATATGACCACCCACTCAGTATGGTGGGTACACTCAGTTTTCATTAAATTCAGGTATAGTTTATACCGAGAGAGTGAAATTTTAACTTGTCTTTAAGAACAATCTAAAAACTTGAATATTCTTCTGTGACACCCTCATGGGGTCTGCTGCTGTTAACGTGGGCTCTGAGGCATATTCTGAAACCTTTCCTGAGTACTCACACATTGGTTAGACATACAACACGCTTTTGTCTGATACAAAACAATTCTTTAATCGGACTTGCATTTTCATTATTATTCTACCTGAAGCATTCTAGGCTTTGAATACAGTTTAAGTAATTTTATTTTTTTGTTTTTTTTTTTTCTTTATCTGACATTTTGGTGAAATGCAAAAGTTGGCATTCGTTTAGAGCTTTCTAAACACTTTCAGATCATGGAACAGCTCGATAAGATTTCTAATTTCAGCCACAGCAGACGTAAAAGCTTTAGAACATCACAATAATGGTTAGAAATAAGTATAATTATTATAGTAATAATTTCAAGTAATAGCTGTAATAGTGCTGGCTATAGTGGCAACAAACACAGCTATGTGTGTTATTCATTGATATGCAACTTGCATTATAAAGTTTTTTGTGAAAATTAATGTCTGAGTTTCTCCCCCATGAATGCCAATAGAATGTGAATAACGAAGTGCAGTTTTAATACAATAATTTGTTTACAAAATTAAAACTGATGGACACAATATTACTAACACCCCTCCATCACTAAATTTGGAATAGCCCGATATCTCATTTATATGAGGGAGGGGTGGAGACCAGCTCATGTCTGGGTGACTTGTTTCTTTCTTCTTTTCATTCTGTAGGCGTTATTGAGAGACTCCGCACTGCTGCTAGAGCCGTTAGCCGCTGCAGCCCCGTGGGCATGTGCCCAAAACAGCCGTCACTCGAGATCGATGGGAGGGAGCGGGACGTGACGCATTTAGCTAAGCCACCTGGCGTAAAGCGAGCAGCCTTTTTTCGGCCCCGCGGATGGCTGACGTGCCAGGCTGGGGCACCAGTGCCACTTCTCAATATAGCACTCGTTTCCTATTTACTATGGCATATAATTCACATTTTGATGTTACCTACAGAAATTTACATGCAGGGAACCACAGGATGCAGTGTGCTTGCTTAGTATGACTAACACAATTATTTTATGTAGTAAAGACACCAACTGATAAATGTTAGTATTAATTTACATTCATGTGGACACCCTATAAGGTGGGATGTGGAAGTCTCCTGGTTCAAATCCCAGCCCAACCACCAGGTGTGTTCTTGAGTAAGATACTCAAAAAGGGGGGATGGGTTGAATGCAGAAAATAAATCTCTTGTACCTGACAAACATACTTGGGTGTAAAAATGGTTTTTTTTCTCTATAATTATTAAAGTAATTGAAATAACCAATTAAGCAGGTGCAGTTCTAGGATTGTTGAAATGGGGGGCCACAAAGCCATATTTAACATAGAGGGGCGAACCTTACACTGAGGTTGTAGTGACTCATGTGACTCATGACTGACAGGAAGGGAGCATTAAATGAGCCAATCAGATTTCATCTGGTGCCAGTGCCCATTAGACACATCATTCTGTATACTCAGAATTGATAAACAGTACTTCTGACAAACTTGTGAAATATTCTTAAGCTAGTGTTTAGAAACAGCACACATACCTATGACATTTTTCATAAATAAGTATACATCAGTGTTTACGTAATGTAAAATAACACCCATTAAACTATGATAATATGTTATCCTTTGTGCTTTTTCTGAGATAAAACACTTTGCAATTTTTTTTCTATAGCTTTTAAAATCACGCAACGCAGCCAACATCAGTTTATTATTTTCTTTTCAAACGCATTACAGTGGAGATATTTATTTATTTTGCATCTGACATTAATAAAGTGGTACTCTGTGGCTTCGGTAAATATGAGTCTTTGTTCATTAATAACTCTTATCTAATTCTTGCCTTTATACAACACTTGTCATGTTACATGTAAGGAAATTTCAGGGAAAGCATACATTAACTATACTATTACAATTTAAAAACAACACAACAAAATGAAGTCCATCAATCATTGTAGTTCCATTTGCTATTAGTGTTTAAACAAATTGTATATATCTCATGATAATAAACGTCACAATAGTTACGCTACAATAGCATTGTTATGTTCAGCAAATAATGTCCACACGTGACTTTGGAATGATGTAGATATACATTTTAATTGCCAATTCTGATTTAAGTTGTTAAAAACAACAATTGTACTGTAATTTTATCAATTTATGCTTTTAAAATGTATTTAGATTACATATAAATATGATGTTAATACATGAGCAGGTCTTCTCACCCAATGTCTGTATAGCATTTTCAAGAAGTGCTTTCCTATGTTATCATTTTCTTTCTTTAAATTATTTATTTTAAATTATATTCATATTAATACCACTGCTTAATATTATTGTACTATTCTCTGATGATAAACTTTAATAAATTAATAATAATAATAAACAAAAACCAGCCAAACTAATAAATAAATACATACATACGTACGTAAGTAAATAAAAACACAAATAAATAAATAAATATAACACACAGTGGCGGCAGCACGTCACCGAAACAGTGCCAGGAGGTGAGGCCCCGCCAGCAGCCCTGCCAAATTCCACCAGTGCCGTAAAAAATAAATAACAAAAAAAAGAAAAGAAAAAAAAAAACACAAAGAACAAATGAAAGAGCGGAGCTGTGTTTGAGTGGGAGAAGCGCCCCGCCTCCGCCGAGAGCTCCCTGGAACAGAACAGAGCGCTCTCGTGCTAAATCCTGGTGGGAGAATACACGCTCTCAGCGGGACGTTATGAGAGAGCAGCGGGAGGCTCGGGAAAGCTTTCTCCACTCCAGCTCTTATCGGTCCAGACATTTTACCGCGCCTCTCATTAGCCAAGTGCGAGCGCCGCGCGCTCCAGAGGCGTTGTTTGTGCTTTTATTTATTTATTTCTCTTATTTATTTCTCTGTGGAGCTTTGTGAGGAGGTGACGAATGCCGTTTCCAGCAGCGCTCTCCATCTGCTTCACAATTAGCTCGGCGCGGCGCAAAAGGCAGACATTGTTACACGCGAAATGACATGTCCGCGCGTCCGTGTGCACGTTTGATGAAGAGGTGCAGCAATTTCAGCACACAGCTCCTAGTGCATTGCAGTGGACAATGGGTATGCAAATTACAATAATCCAACTGCCTGCCAAGGAAAGAAGAGTAGAAGAAGCACAGTGGATGTTCTTCATTTGCAATGTTTTGATACAATAAGATCACTTACTAGAGTGTATGAGATATTCACTTTAGGGTATTAGGAAAAATGGTATAGTAAATGGAGGACAGATTGTTCGTATGCATTAAGTAGGAAGCTAAAGTTAATAAATAAATTTGCTTAAACTATCTTATGCATACTCTTACACTGTCACAAACCTAGAAGTGTAGTTTCTGAGTACAAGAGTAAGTATCATCTGTTATGATACACTCAGCTTTGGCCTAATGGTGCAATATACCGTTCTTTAATTTTCATATTAAATCCCTAGATCAAAGCGGCTTTGCTTATACCATAGTGTGAATGCAATGTACCTCATACGTAGCGCACTTGCTTTTTCACATAGTGCACTTCACCCTTCCATATAGTGCACTTCACCCTTCCATATAGTGCACTTCAGCCTCCAATGTAGTGAATTTTTCCTACCATGTACTGCTGTTCATCTCTCCATGTAGTACACTTCAGCCTTTCATGCAGTGCACTTCAGCCCACTATGTAGTGCACTTTTCCCTCCCATGTTGTTTACCTCACCCTCTATGTACTGTGCCTTCTGCTCTCCATCCCTGTTTTACCCAGTTTTATCTTTATAAACTTGCAAGTGAAGCTCAAAAAAATTGTAATCATAATCATACAGTACACTGAAGAGATTGTTTACATTCTTCTATTTACAAAAATCACTACTTCGTTTCCACAGTGATGTGTGAGCACTAGCACAAGACACAGCAGTTTACTGTAGAGAAGTACACAACTGCCTTTACAGTAGTGCACTACTGCAAACTCTACTGTACACTGTTACATACTCTGCTGTGTCCTACTGTAATCTGTATACTGCTGTAATTTCAATAAGGTTTTTCAAAAACCTCTAATATTTGCAATTTAAGACTTAAAAGGTGGCTGAGCTCTGAGGAATAGGTGCACTCTACCATGTTCTCACACACTTTAGCCTCATCGCTGAATTAATTATCCAAGTGCATTTAACACAATGTGGGCTTCTGAGTGTTCTGGAGCTCTCACCCTGAGCAGACAAACGTCCCACATTAACAAACATCAGGGGAAAACGGGCGATTGAAATAAATTTGCAAGCACAAATGTACACATTAGAGCTAAGCTCACTTATATGAACGCCCACTTTCCTGGTTTTTATTATCGCTTGAAGCGTTTTCATGTATATCCTTAATTATAACACTTTCTTGGTAGATTTGAGGCTACATGAGCTGGAATTAACAAGCAGAGGGATAAAAAGGTACCGAGGACTGGCGGAGCCTAACATATTAAAAATAAACATGCTACAATAACCCAAACCAAATATGTGACATTTATATCCTCTTTGTTATTCTTGGTGTTGCATAATTACAGTACCTCCCATTCTGACTTGAATTAATATGGCAACATAACTCAGGGAATACAAATACTGTTTTTTTTTTTCCTTTAAAATCAGACTCTACATTCCAATGTAACATTAGTCACACTAACCATATAAACATAAAAAATACACAAGTAGTAAATGTTATTTTAAGAACAGTATAAATTATGTAGGTTAAGTATACGCCTTCTCAGTAAAGGTCTTTTTTGACAGTGTGTAATGCAGTGTAGACCATCGGAAGTAGCTTTTTTAAGGTGTGAAATGAGTGCTGTGATTGGGGATTAGAAGTCATGTTGGCAATTGTTGTAAAACATGTATTTTATATTGTGCAACACTGAATGTCTCAACGCTTTAAAAACTACTAAAGGTTCTATGAAAAGTAATAGGCAGCTATTTCTGAGACTGGGCTCTCTGGTCTTGGGTGTTTTTTTTAACAATGGCTTTTTTGGAGATGAGAGAGGAGAGAAATAGTGAAATCGAACTGTTATGGAAGTAGGCTAAGCCTTTTGTCTGACTTCATGGTAGCAACACTTTTCTTAATTACAGTATTTATAGAAGATAGTAAAAGTCAACAGCTAATCCCCTGGTTCTGTTAAAAAAATAAAGATTTACAGTATAGATTACACCTGCATAGATTAAATCGTCTATATATTGTTACATACCATCCATGTGTCTGTGATTTGCTGTTAATGTTTTCTCCAAAGAGAGAAACCATGGGATTATGGGTAGATTCTTCTGTGGTTCTGTGTGTAACAGCATGCGAGAGTATGTGAAATCTTGGAAATGTTACGATCATCTTTGTAACGGTTCTCTAATTCTTGATTATTGATTTTTCTAACAAACATAATTTTGCATCTACGTACATGTTGTTTTGCAAAATAATAAAAAAATCTGTTTGCTTTTTGAACTGTGTGTTTGCGGTGCATTTTAATTTTAATCGAAGCTATAGCATGTGCGTGTTTTTCAGGTAATTGTGTGATAATATAGGTATGAGACCCCCCCATGTGTAATTTTATTGTGCATGCTTTCTCCAGGTGTGTGGTTCAGTTTGTTCTTAACCAGTGAAACTGGTTTAACGTGTGTATCACATCACACTAATTTCTTCATTTCTTTTAAGACCTATTAAAAGAGGCAGTTAAAGCGATGAAGGATGTTGCAATCATGTTTCACATACTGTGCATGCACTATAACAGAATGTAACTTTTTAAAACAATTCTTCGTTATTGTGCTTGGAAAAATACAAAGGTAACCTCTTACAGGTATAAGTATATACAAGATGGATGATTAAGATGTAACAGAAAGATAAATCTTTTAATTTATTTGGTTATAAATAGACTGCCTTCAGGAATAGATCAAAGTGTGTCAAAGTTGTAATCTATTCTAATTAATGTATACCTGCTCTAAAATCAGTTTTCCTGAATATTATTCTGCAATACATTTAGCAATATTCTGCCTTACATTTTTTCTTCAAACCTGTTTATTGTTCAGACCAGATAATATATAATAACAATCTAATTTCCTGTTAAATGACATGTCATGGTGCTGCGGGGGGGGGGGGGGTGATTGGTCAGACAAGTAAGCATGACTGGAGACTGTAGCCATCCCTGGAAAAGTATTAATTTTGAAATTACACACACACACACACACACACAAATTTATACCAGTAAATGTTTCAGTGAGATAGTTGATATTTCATTTACGGCATTGATGCAAACAGCATGTTTTGTTTTATCGGTTCAAGCAGGTTCTTGCTTAAGGACACACCTGGTGCCTGGGTTGGGATTTGAACCAGGAGACTTTTTTTGCACTTTCCAAAACAAGTAGCTCTTTAATTTGCTTCTACTGTGGTCAGCAAACCTCACCATGGCAGCTGAACAGCAACCTATGTCAGTGTAAATGAAAGAAGCCATAGATGTTTTCCTGTGTTTAATTGGTTGAGTTTTAGAGGTAATTGCAGCCTGGTGGCTCTATGGGTACAACATCATGCTGGGATGCAGAAGCCTTCCGGCTCACATCCCAGCCCAACCCCCACATGCATCTTTGAGCACAATGCTCAGTGCTGGCTCATTGTAACATGTATATGAAATGTTGTAAGTTGCTTTGGATAAAAGTGTCTGTGGCTTTGTTTGTGTTTGGCACTTTGCTCTGAAACAAAAGACAGAAGCAGCATTATTGTTCTGTACTCAAATTACTTGTTTAACAGACAATTTTTCACTCGTACATATAATGCATGTGTAGTATATCGGTTTGCACTTGCTGCAGACATTGAGAGATGTTGGCAGAACTCAATTTGGTTTCAAATGGACTCAACACATGCTGACAAAACAACTGCTAAGTCATTAGTTGACTTAAAATTTTGACCAAAGGAGTGATTAACTCTTTGCCTTAAAACTCACCACTGATTCAAACCTTCTTAGGATATCGCGTGATGTCATTGTTATTGTTATTTTTTATTACCATACTTGATATATATGCAAAGGTGTTGCACCAATCAGTGTTGAGATAATTTAATAAGTTTACAGCTGATTGGCTCTGTGAGATTCATGTGTGAAAGGTTTAATTGCTACACTAAAGTATGTATATATAGTCGTTGTAGTTTTCCTGGTATTGGGTGTATGAGAGATTCCTCTTCCCCTGAAATGTTGTCAACTTGAAGCCAAGCAGATTTTTGCATTTATTTGTGTTTGACATTGACTTATTCCCGCGGTGTGCCACATGAGCTAAGGTACTCAGCTGTAATTCAGAAAGCTGACATTTCTCTGTTTTCCTATTTGTCTGCCTTTCACATGGATCCGGTGCACAAACAAGACACAGAAGGCGACGTCTTTGTCACTGGAGACTGCGAAGTGTACCACAAACGAGAATTTTGAACTTAAAAGAGCAAGGCTGAGATTATGCTAAGAGGTTATGGCCTAGAAATCTTGAGATTTGCCTTTTTAGAGAATGGTGAATGAAAATTCTGTGGGCATATTTTGATTATATGCCTCTTTTTGTAAGATCTTGCGTGTTTTATTATTTGAAGGAAAAATTGGAAGGATTGTAAGAATGTTATGTAAGGAGATTGGTACCATGCACAATTTTGTGATGTTATTGTTATTATTATAATAATACAATATTTTCTTAGTCTTTCTGTGAGTACATGAGGACTGTAGACTCACAGATTAGTTTAGCAGTTAGAGTTTAAAATTTCTTTCTTTAATGGATATTTTATAGTTTCGAAATTTGTATAGCGTACCAGATCTTGTAGTTCTTGCGTTTTTTAATAACGTCAGACCAGCTTTCAGTTTTATATATGCAGTTTGTTATAAGACATGCAGAATTGAGCAAGTTCACATATTAGGAAAATAGACCTTCAGGTCCTCTGGTGTGTAAGTACTGGCCCAACCTTACAGCTGAACCTACAGTGTGAGTCTGACCCAAGGTGAATTTGTGCTGTATCAGGATATACTGGATGGCTTTTGCGTAGCTGTTGTGTAGGTTTGTGTGACATCTGGCTTATTTATTTACGGATGTATTTTAGACAATGTATCTGACTTGAAGTAATCAGGTTGAGTAGAATCAAATACATAATATTATATTAATATTTCCTCAATTTCTTTTTTTTGTGCTATCCCTGTTATTCATGTGCTACACTGTTACCACACATGGGAGTGAAACATTACAACGTTGCATCTCAGTAGAATTTTTCTTATCTTTACCACTTGGAGATGATCTGGGCGGCCATGACAACCATTCATGGCTGATCAGAGAACAGAATCTGTATTTGGCAGAGCTTTTTTTTTGCCGTATTTTGTATTCTTAAATGTTGCCTGTTGCGAGGGCAGGGAAAGGGAAGGTTGCCGTCAATCAGAATTTCACAAGTCTCACATCCACTTGTCAGGAGGGGCTGCCGGGACCCGCGCAGTTATATTTTCTCTGCAGACATGCACACACGCTTATCGTAAAGAAAAGCAAAGAGGTGTCAGCTTCTCAAAGATGCTCATGTTTTGGATATGACAACACTCTTTCAGTAATGACCTCGATAGTTAATTAAACTTGTAGAGTTTGCCTTGCTGGATTTTATCAGGAGTTGTGACACAAAGTCCCAGAGTACGATAACTCTAAGGGCTGCATTTAGTAAGAAACCTGCAACTAAACGTAATTCTGATTGTAATTTACACTCTAAATCCCCAGTTTCAGTTTTTTTTTCCTTCCCATCTTTATGCATGTGAACTGAATCCATGGACGGGTTGGTGTGATAACACTGGTTTCCCTTTGTAGTGTGCTGTAGTGACATTGCATGGCATTCAGGGTCACCAGAGCCTTATGAAATAAACACCTGCAGTGAATAAATAATCCTCAGGAATTACATACTGCTGACATACATTTTAATTGATACACTTAACCATCTTTGCATCGTTTAAATTGTATAGCTAAGCAAACAGATATTTCTTCACTAATAGTGAACTGATCTGCTCTATTGTCCTGGAGTGTAATGTTACTAAAAATATCACCATATATACTGTATTGTTACTTCAGAGATGAAACATGACTCTGCTTTACACTGTTTGCTTCCAGAGAGAGACTCCAGACTTGTGTAAAGCTATTTAGATAAGAAGTTATTGAAATTTGTGGACGGAGAATAAGGAGGAATAAACTCCTTACACGGAAATTCACATTAGCATCTCTCCAGCTGTGAAGCAGCATGCACGTGCTGTAAAGGTGGCTGTGACTCCATGTTGTGTCAGTAGGTATGTGTCATTTCATCGGCACTTATGAACTGAACTGAACTCCTGAGCTGCTACATGTTTTATCTCTAACCACCAGTTAAGAGCTATGATCTCATATTCACAGTTTTTCACACGTTATCCTCTTATCCTGAGATATCTTTAAAGGCTCCACTCCCCACCCCCAAGAGCTTTCTGACATTTTTAAAAATAAAAGTAATTTGTCTGTGGATATTGAACCCTACTGCTATGTGACCTATTTTGACCCTTGTGCCTTGTCTCTGGTCACAGCATATCTTTAGAAACTAAAAAGTCAGAAGCCAAGCCCTCCTCTAATTTGCAGCCCTCTTAGTAAATCCTGACATTACAGTACAACCTTGTTCGCCTGCCAAAGTGATTTCTGAAGTTCTTCTTTTCTGCCGAAGCATGTTTTTACAAGCTGCACAGTGTACCTGTAAATACATAAAACAACATTCCCAGCTTGCGGTAGCAACGGTCGTATACTGAAGAGAGTGGTTTTAGCAAAGCACCCTGGGATGTAGAGGTAATGCTAAAAGCCTCTCGGCAGATTTACATCAGACCTTAAGATATGTACGACAAAGCCACTGACGCCTCCAGAGGCCCTGTTCAATAATTCATTTATTCCATTGCTGCCATATTTTATAAATGGATTGCAACATTTAAGCCCAGTTAAAAAGAGAACACTAGTTCTACATTGATAAAAAAAAGAAAATAACACTATAAAAGATAAATGAAAGTAAATTATTTTCACCAGGGCAAAGAGTTTTTGATTTAAATGATTCTTTGTAGGTGTTCTTGGGATTTAGAGCACTTTTTGTGAAATGTTACTTTGGCGGCAGTGCTAACTCCCCTGTTAAATGTATTTGCGTGGGCAGCATTAAATGTGGTAAGGACCAGTCGGTTACAGAAGATGCTTCATCTTTGAAGTTGTGCGGGTAGAATCAAAAGCATTCAATGGCACGTGGCTGTTCTGATCATCGCTCAAGAGGGAACCAGACAAGGCCAGCTTTAAAGACTTAATAAGCTGATGGACAGGCGAGAACCTACGCTGATCTAAACATTTCATATCTTTTTTTTATGATAACATTATATAAATGTTACATACCATACACAGCTGGTTTATATCCATGTTTGACTTTTATAGCCAGTCAGAGCTTATATACATAAATTTTACACTCTTTACATGTTTTGGCAGCTGGAATTATTATAATTGGCAATTTATACTGTTTACCTGTTTGCTGCCAGTTTCCCCTTTGTGATGAAATTGAACAAATAGCCCACTTTTACAAATATTTGTTTTTTCAAAATGCATTCAATACTTCCCATGTGCTGATTTCATTGTCTTTGAAGCAATTGATTATGGTGTTGTTGGCACAGTTGTGCTCTACACAACTGATGCAAGCCCATTATTTAAGAATTGTGTTGCATGGCAAGGGGCAGTTTGGATTGTCTTTACATTGCATTAAGATGCTCTTTTGTCTTGTAATGCTGGCATACCCACCAAGTATGCTATTAAGCCAATAAGAGAGGTTGTATTTAATGTGTTATGTGTTGTACAATTATGAATTGCCTATTGTCTTTAAAAGGAAGTGTAAATCTTTATCTTTTGACAGGACCTTTGATGTATTTACAGGTCGTCGTCAACTTACAACCACGATCGGTTCTGATAATTGTGGCTGGGGCAGTGCTTGGGGTAGTCTGTTTTTTCATAAATATGGTGAGCTTTGTCTGAAGTGTTTGTTTCTTTTTCTCCTCATATATTTTGTGAAACAGATGAAACGCATCATGTGCCATCCGTTCAATCCTTGCAAATTGTTCAGTGTTTGGGTCCATTCCGTCAAAATGTGCAAGACGTTTATTCAAACTCGTTTAAACTACCACTGAGGAAGTGCACTGTACCGAGTCTGAGCTTACACTGAGCTTTGGGCGCGGAGCTGCTAGCGCTGCTGGGAGCTCGGTGAAACTGTTGTGTGCTCGTACGCCCATCTGGGCAACACTCACCAGACATACCGGTCACAGCTGTGGTTGTAAAGTCGAACAGTCGTAAGTAACAGTTACATAGGTCAATGACGACCTGTATCATTCCTTAAGGGTTACTTACGTGTTTTTGATAAGTCAGTTTAAGGAAAGTAATTAGGCTGCTTTTTTAAGAAGCATAGCAAAGCATTAGTATATCCATCCATCCATTCATCCATCCTTCCACTCTTTATACCACTTGTCTAAGTCAGGGTTGCAGGAAGCCTGAAGCCTATCCCAGGGGGCATAAGGTGCAGGGCAGGGGACACTCTGGGCAGGGCGCCAACCTACCACAGATGTGTTTTTAAAATATATAATAATTTCATCCATCCATCTACTCTTTATACCAATTGTCCAAGTCATGGTCGCGGGAAGCCTGGAGCCCATCCCAGGAGCCATAGGGTGCAGGGCAGGGGACACCCTAGGCAAGGTGCCAACTCACCACAGCAAAAGTACAACAGTACATTAAATTCTATCCTAATGTAGGCTGCCCAAACGAGATGGAACATTTCTAAGGATTTGTGTATGACGTGCAGTATTTCTCCTCGTGCAGTGGTCTTACACGAAACATCACTGTTACACACAGTACATGTGCAGCTGAAAACAAACGTTTTCCTGTCTGAGCTTTTTTAAAAGCATTTATTCCTGGGCTTTTTTGTTGTGAAAGGGTAGGGATCCATTATTCAAATGCTCTGGTGATGGAAACTGAAAACATGAAGAAAACTACAGAGACCCACGTCACATTTATGACATACATTCACCTGAAGCATTTACACAACATGAAAATGAGATCAGATTTTTTTAGGTTGTTTCTCAGGAAACAATTTGAGGTGTTAATAGAATGATTATTACTTGTGAAAACATTGCATGTCTGCAGTATGGGCTGCATGAAGGGACTGAGAAGCTTATGTTGGGACAGTTAGTGTCCAGTGAGATGGTCCGTAAACAAAAATACCGATTCCATTAAGTTATTCCTTACTATAACTATAGTAACTATAATTACATTATAAATTATCTACTTTCTTAACTGTGCTCTTCTTACCTAAGAATGTAATTTACATAGCTCAAACTGGATAAATCTGTGTGTGTGTGTGTGTGTGCCCTGTGGTGGGTTGGTGCCCCACCCAGGGTGTCCCCTGCCCTATGCCTCCTGGGAAGGGCTCCAGGCTTCCCGCGACCCTAAACTGGATAAGCGGTATAGAAAATGGATGGATGAATGGATGTGTGTATGTGTATGTATGTTTATAACATGTTCTGCTTGGAAACTTGGAAATGTTTGTTTTTTTGCTATTTTAGTGCATTTACAGTTCAACTTACGATAGTTCGAATTACGATTTTTCAATCTTACGATGACAATAGCGATACGGCAAAACTGTGAAAATATTTTCAGTTTCACGCGGCAGGCAAACGCAGTAGCGTATGCAGTATGATAGGTTGGGACACTGCTGGGATGTACGCATCTCCTGCCTTGTGAGTTAGAGCGCATGTTTTTTTTGTTTTTTTTAGAGTGCGTATTTATTTTGTCTTGATTTACAATATTTTCAAATTACGATGGGGTCATCGGAACCCATCTCCATCGTAAGTGGGGAACTAGCTGTATTACATTTTTCCTTGCTTTTTCTGCATCAGAAGAAGTAGTTTAAACTGCTGTAGGACTGCTGTAGTTGGTAGGAATATTACTTCCTTTTCAGATATCATGAGAGGCACATGGCTACAGTTGCAGGAGCCAGTCGTGTACTGGGAACCAGTCGAACATGGCATGTGTCAGTACTGCCAAGCTCCGTGTGACACTCCACACTGCAACCAAGGCTCTCGTCAGCTGAAATAAGAGTCGGAGTCACTGAAGTAGATTATAGCTTTCCTGACTTTGCTGTCCAGACTGGTTTGTTTTGACATGTCACGGAAGACAGGGCCTGACAGTTGTAAGTAAGTGTGTGTGTGGGTGTGTGTGTGTGTGTGTGTGTGTGTGTGTGTGTGAGAGGTGGTCATCTTGCGAGGGGGTGGGGTGTGGTGCTCGGTGCTTGTGTACTGACTGAGGCTTCTCACGTCCGGCCATTCCGTTCTCCTCCTGAGGAGCGCCAGCAGAGCTGAGTCACCGCTGTGTAGGTCAGACGCGTTACACGAGATGTCGTGTTAGGCGCATGACAGGTACCGGTCCCTCGAGATCCAGCGCATTTAATTACATTTCTTCTTTCTGGCATATGAGTAGTGAATTAAGTAGGGCTATTTCCATGGTGTGCTCATCTTGGGCAACATGAGTTTCTGTGGCCTTTTCAAATGAAAACTTCATCTGGGCCTAGAGGAGGTAAACAGTTGAGACGGAGGCTTTGAGTGCTGCCAGACCAGGGCATTGAGCTGACTAATACGTTAATTTATATGATGTTTTAAACCTGCTGGCTTATTTTTTTGGATCATCTTAAAATGGTTACAGGGTTTTAGATGTCTCTTGCACGCATTCATGGTAAGATGACATGATCATTTTTTTTTCTTTTCAGTTTTGTGCATTGAAACTGCTACCTTATACTTACAAGTACAGTTTTTTGTCAGTAATTTTTCTAATAATAATAAATCATGGAGGGGTAGAAACTGAGGATGAGTGCCCATGATAATGGTGGTAATAATAATAATAATAATAATAATAATAATAATAATAATAATAATTGGTTGACAATATAAGAGTTTCCAGGTCTTAACTGGAAATGAGAAGAGAAATTATGCATCTGTAAACCGAAATATACAAATGTTTATTCTGGCTTCATTTAACACCAGCAGGGTACGTGGCAACAGTAATGGACAATAAATTAAACTTAGAAAGTAAGACATACCAACCATACAAGTAAAACATGACCTTGCGCTGATATTTTGTGGCATTTTGTGGTATTTCTAGTACATCATAACTACATTTACCATTGTTCAGAAGCTCCTGGGGTGATGGCAATCTCAGGACAGACTCTGCATCTTCTCTTTTAGATAAATGAAAGGGCTGGCTCCCCATTGTGCCATTTTATATACAATTACATAGTCTTACTTTCACATACACTATATGGCCAAAAGTATTCGGACACTCGACTAACAATATAACATGACCTTGTTGGACGCCCCCTTCCAAAACCATAGGAATTAATAGGGAGTACCCCCCCTCCCCTTAGCCCCTTTGTGACTATAACAACCTTCAGTCTTCTGGGAGGGCTTTCCTCAAGATTTTGGATTGTGTCTGTGGGAATATGTGCCCATTCAGCCAAAAGAGTGAGTGTGAGGTTGGGCACAGATGTTGGTTAAGAAGACCTGGTTCATGGTCCAGTTCATGTGGCTGAACTGTTACATTTACAGCTGACTGGGACAGCTTTAGCATGTCACGTGTGGCCAAGGTGGCATCCTAAGGTGACACCCTTTGACTTTGCCACGGTGAAACTGACTGATCTCTTCAGAGTGACCCAGCCTACTGGCAGCGTCTGTTACTGGAGACCGCATGGCTATGGGCTTGATTTTATACACCTGATAACATCAGCTATAGCTGAAACATCTGAACTCAACAATTTCAACAGGTGTCCAAATACTTTTGGCCATACAGCGTATGTAAACAAATTCCTCTTAACACATAGCTCTTTTGCAGATTGATACAGACTTGTGTCATTCTTACTTTTTTCTTATATTGTGTTCTTATGTGTTCTAATATTTTCACGTACATATACGAATTTTGTGTACACAGCGAAACATTTCGTTGTGAACAATTGTTTTTCAAAGTAGAATATCTGAAACAAATACAATTATTGTTTGTGTGCAGTTACTGATGTACTCAGAGTGCTGTTTATTCACTCAATTTCCATCTGGAAAGAAAAATGTGGACCTTTCGTATTTAGTGAATTGGATTCTGGGAAGTGAATGGATAAAAATTACATGTGCTATGAGTCTTCTCCAATAAAATCAAGTTCTAGAAACCCTGCCAAACTCAAACACAGCTCCAGCACCGTTAATTGAGAATTCATTTGCATGGTGGTTTTTGTTTCAATGATTAATTCAAATTATGTATGGAGTTAAACGTTACAGTTTCACAAGCTTGTTAATATTTTGGCTCTCTCTGGGTCACCATTCAGACGTACCACTGTGTGTGTGTGTGTGTCTGTCTGTCTTTTTCTTCCCATTTTTTTCTATTGCAGATTAAATTTTCAAAGCAATCACACTGATTAATCAGGATAAACAGGAATTTTATGTAAATGATGATGTTTCATTGCATATTGAAGCACAAGACCTCAACCAATCATAATTTTAATAATTCCAATCCATTTTTATGTGCATATTCCAGATATATTTTACATACATTTATATCTAAAGTAACATTTATTGTTCAGATTTGAACCTGGTACACAGGAGCAATTAAAGCTAATTGGTTTCTAGAAGACAACCACACTATTCCTACACTTTTTAAAATGCTTCCTGTCGGAAGTAGGCTTTTGAAAAAGTGATGTAGCCATATTTATCAGCGCTGCAGACAAGCATAGGAGAATTAACAAAAAATTCCTAATTTTGGTGATTTACTGAAGTCATTTATTCTGTGATTTTTCTCCTAATTTTGGTGATTTACTTCAGTCATTTATTCTGTGATTTTTCTCCTATGTATTAACTATGACACATCTTTGAAGCTTACAGTAATCTTTTCACAGCCTGTCTTTATTATTGATTGTTATTGGTCCTTCGTTTCGCGTTGTATGAAATGCCATTCCACCCTTTTCAACAAGCCCATATATGAAATACTTTGATATATTTCTGTAAACAAACAGCTCATCGGTTGAGATTTAAACGCTTGACATTACAGGCCACAGCTGGACGCTGTTATATTTTAATTTTCTTGTGTGCATTTAATTTCCCTGACGCTTTCAGTCGCTGAAAAGTTAATACTATTCGGTGATGTTACAAAAAAAGTGTGTAAATAAAATGAATAACTAGCAAAGGTGTCAAGACCAAAGGGAAAAAAAAAAATCTCAAAATCTCTGTTTAAGAAAGGGACAGCGGGGACTATCGAACCTTTGATGGGAGAATCAAAGCTAAAAATAAACCTTCGTGATTAAAATCAGAATACTCAAGGTTCAAAAGCAGGCCCATCATCTGTGCCTTTGTGCTTTGGAGAGTGAGTATAATTACAATTTGAGTGTCCCTCAGCATGTTTAGGTTCCAGCTTCATTAAACAGTTCAGTCTGGCAGATGTAAATGTTTTTTTAATGTTGCCCCAATGTGAACTGGACCAACTGGCAGGAACAGACAGCTTCAGATTACAAATTGCAAATCAGATGGGCAATGAAAGTAAAAAGCATAGCACACCGGCGGCGTCCTCAATTGGCTTTTTGCTAGATCAAGTCTAGTGATCCCAGTATGATCAGTGACCACGGATTTAAAATTGACAGTCGCAGCTATATCTAAATACGATTCCAATTTTTTATTTTGACATCATTAGTATTAATTATCTTATACTGCTGTGTGCTGATATCTTGTTTATATATACATTAACATTATTCTGACTTTCTGCTAACAAAATTAAGATTTTTAATAGTAATTCTTGGTATAAGCATTACTACTGTTCTGTAAAGTACATAGTTAATGGAGTCCTTGCTACAGGTTCTAAAAAGTTATTTAGTGTTTACTATCTTATAGCTGTTTGTGTGACATGGTTTTTGTATAGAGACCGGTTCAGTGTATGCTGTGAAGATTTAATGGCCCATTCAGTTTGGAGATACCAGACTGAAATATTAAACCTGCAATGTGCAGTGTTGGGGTTGGTCTTTTAATAAGTGTAACATTCTGGAAAAACAAGTTTTGGGTCTTGAGCAGTGAGATGCCATATACTGAATAGTGTCGATGAAGATTCTCAGTCATCCAGCTGGAACTGTCTGGAAGTTGAATCATGTCAACTGGACTTCTTTATTCTTGATAGGATTGTTTCACTTCATCCAAGTAGCTTCTTCAGCCTGAGATGAAATTGGTCAGGGACCCCATAAAAGATGTCCTAGCACAGTTGAAGCAACATCTCAGGACTGGAACCAGCAGTGTACCTTCATCTAAAAGAAACAGGACACTCATCTGAAGACAATAATGTGCACATTTTGAATAGAGAGGATAAGTAGTTTGGGAGAGGAGTGAAGGAGTCAATTTATGTGAAAATTGAAAATCCTTCCCTCAATAAACGCAGAGGCCTCAGACACAACCTGTCTCCTATTTTACATGCTGCTCTTGTATCAGTCCCCAGGAAGATTAAGACCACTTCACACATCCACCAGGTCAGCCACTCCTAACGACTCTCTTGCGTTGGACAAAGGGAGCAGGAGTCAGGACATCTACATCCCTACAACTCTCTGCCATTGTTCAGATAACTAGCCTATCCAAGTGAGTTGAGTACTGAAACCACCCTGGAGGATAAATATGGGGTCCCTGACCAATTTCATTTCAGGCTGAAGAAGCTACTTGGATGAGTAGTGAAACGTTCCCATCAAGAAGGAAGTCCAGTTGACATGATTCAACTTCCAGACAGCTCCACCTGGATGACTGAGAATCTTCATCTACATCAGATTTGGAAGTATTGTGATTCTGGGTTTGACCTAATTCACAGTGTGCCTACATTCAGCTGTGCCTGAACATTTGCCCACATGGGAAGTTCCCATTTCAGCCGACAGTTCACACCTAGTTGTTAATTGTTGTTGTAACTGAACCCCTCCCCCTCCTCTCCCCAGGTGTCTGAAGGGACTGGAAGACCGGCACTGGGTGGCCTTTAACCCCGTTTGTCCGTTTGTTGGTGCGTGATAGAAATTATTCACTAGTTTGTGTTCTTTGCCGCTGGGTCATTTTAATTAGCAGCCTATTTCCTGCTTTCACAACTTTGGGAAAGAAGGAAATGAAAATTACAGCCAGATGACATGTACAGTGTTGTAGAAGTGAGACATATATTTTTTGTTTTCCATTTACTGTTATTTCCATTATCACCTAAGAGGAGATATTTAACAAACTGTGTGTGTGTGTGTGTGTGTGTGTGTGTGTGTGTGTGTGTGCGCACACAGTCATTACACTGTATGTTAAAATTGAAATGAGAGGGTCTCAGCATTGGAGATACAAATTAGTTACTTCTTTCAAAATGTCATCATAATCAAAGTTTTATAGAAATATAAAAGTTAAGAAATTTCACGTATTATGATGTTAGCCGTGTAAATAATATATAGTACTACTGTAATTATGACCTAGCAATAAATGCAACCTTTACTTTACTCCATCCTATAGTGGGGCAGTGGGCAATAAAAAGAAGAAAATGCATCACTTTAATGTACTGTATTTCTTTTTATGTATGAGTATGTTCTGAATGCTACCATCTCCGCTATTGCATATGCAAATATTCAAATTCATGACATGAAAGTATCGGCCGTTGCTCATTTTGAATGGCACGCGCATTGTTGTGGACGCGTCCTCTTAATTCAATAAGGGCGGCGTGTGCACTGTAAGGGCTTTCAGCAGCCCAAGATGGCTGGAAGAAAGGGGGGAGGAGCAATTCTTTGCCTGTCTGATTGTGCCCAAGGATGTCACAGACTCATCTGTCTCAACACATTTCCACATTTGCTTCTTGGGGACTGCCAAATGAGTGTCTTCAAATCGACCAGTTATCGCAGGGCACCCCAGGGACAGCAATATGAAAATTCAATTTCTTATGGGGAGGACATTGCAGTTATTTAGCTGAGGGTTTCATCTAGGCATAATGTTGTACAAGCGTGTCTATGTTTTGCCATTTAACTACATTTCCATGCGTGTCATTCTGTAAAGTTTCTTATTTTACAGTGTTATTATTTTTTTTTCTTTGAAAGCCAGTAGAGATTATAGCAAAAGTCAGGAAGATTAATTTGGATTTTTAAGCACTTTAGAAGCCTGAGGCTTCAGTTACTCTTTGAATCATATCAGGAATTAAAGAAGGTAAAATGTTCAGTGTGGAATGTGTTCTAACTGCTGAGAAGTAAGAATGTTTTTTTTTTTTATTATTTTATTTTATTTTTAAGTGATCCTGCTTTTGCCATTTGGAAAGATCTCTTATATTTCAGCTTCAATGTGAATATTAAGATAATGTTCTTTAATTGTTAACATGGCATGTTAGATCTAAAATACCTAAATGATAGTTCTGGTTTACTGAAGCTAATCTCTCTGCTAATAAGCAGTTTTCGCTTGTGACTAGAGAATTTTAACATGCCAGGGACTACAAGGATGTGGGATCTTATTTCACCTAGAACAAAGGCCGTCTGCAGTGACGTGTGTGTGCATCTTGCCATGTGGGTAATTGTTCATCCTGCTAAAAGTTGATATGAGGAAATGGGTTAAACGCTGTCAGCAGGGCAACGTTGGTTTCACATTGCAGTTGGTCAAAGGAGAAAGATCAGTGTAAGGTAGAGTAATACAATCCCTTCCTCCTGTGAGCATGTTAGCCTGGCAAACCAGGTTGACCCCTTAGTTATTTCAAACCAGGTTGACCCCTTAGTTATTTCAAACCAGGTCGACTCCATAGTTGTCCCAAACCAGGTCAATCCCTTACTTGCTCCTTTATCCACGCCGTGTTTGTGAATTTACTGTGCAAACATCAATCCCCGATTCCTTTTGCTGATGTAAAAATCGTTTTACATTACCTAAGAAAGGTTACTGAGGTTAAACACTGCTATACAGATCATTTAGCCAGCCTACAGTATGAGAAATTCTCAGATGATTTGAGTCAGGTTCACAGCAGTTTCGCCTGAGCAATGAATAAGGTCAATGAAATTAAACAGAATAAATAGCATCTTCATTCAGGCTGATAATAATGAAATTTAACATTGCAACCTTTTACTTAGACACACACACACACGCGCGCGCGCGCACACACAAATGCGCACACGCACGCACACTTGCACACGTTATATGACCAGCCTTAGCATCACCAAAACAGAGCCCTTCTGTTCTGTCGGAGGCAGAAACTTTGGTGTGTGTGCTCTTGCAGACGCGCATGCACACAATTTTCAGGTAGTATTCATTGTCAGACAATCTCCTCGTTGATTTATTTCTTCCTCTTGGTATGCAGGGCAGTGCCTAAGAATGATATTTCACTGGCGGCTTCTCTAGTTCCTTTATCAGAGACGGGCAGCTGTGGCTGGAGGCCAGTTTCATCCTGATTCTTACTGTTTCTTCCTAGTCCTCCGTCTCAGAAAAGGCCTCCCTGTGTAGAACAGACACTTACAGATTTCAGCTTGCTCTCACGGGGCAATGGCAGAAGCTGGATGTGGCACGCAATTTTGTAACCTGCTGGAGGTATTTATGACTGTGGTTTTTAAACTGCACGGTAGCCTATTTTCCGCCTTGATTTAGAAAATCAGGTTTGTAGGTGAGTTTATGCAAGTCTCCCCAATGAATTAAATACACTCTCGCAGTTCTTACAGGAATGACATGCCTCTTTTTAATTCAGCTCACATTTGATTACAGTTGTGATGCATCCTTGTAAAATAGTTCTGATGTAATTAACATATTGTCATTAGTGCCTATATGGTAAGAGCTGGAATACACAGTAAACAAAAATCCAACATAAAAGTTTGTGCATCAACAGTTAAAATATTTTAAAAGTGTTTACACTGCTGATAGGATGCAACATATTATTAAACAGCCTACATAGATTTGCTGGACACTTAAATCATTGTTCTTTCATTGTCACATGGAGGGTAAAAGTCCCAAATAACTGTGAGAAATGGCAAAGTGTTTCAGTGCAGTTACGTAGTGTCACCGTTGTGTGGTGCATGATTGCTTTAGTGGTTGATGATGTGATCCTTGTGTGCTACACCAGAGCTCTGGGTTCATTTCCCAACCTGTGTATCTTCTCAGCTTCTCCTCTGGCTTTGGGTAAACAGGCCTGCTGCTGTGTAAGCCACATGTGAAAGGCTAATGCTAAGAAGAGAGAAGCAAGCCTTATACAAATCCGAAGTGGAACCCCTAAGGCAGGCGGCTCTTTGATTTAACAGCCTTCTGGAAGCTTCCCCCGCCGCGCAGTAAGACTGAGGGCCAGATTGTGAAACTCCCAGTAAACGGGGGTCTACATTTCATTCTGTTCAGGTCTGTACCTTAGAGGGGTCTTTACCTTTAGCTGACTAAACTCCTACAGTGTTCAGCACCTTTTCTTCATACAAAAAACTCTAGTGTCACTCAAAGAGGAGCGTGGATCAGATTGAATATTAAATGCAAGGGGCCTGGTTGAGTCGAATATTGTGGATTTTTAATACGTATTTCAACATAAAGGTCAATCAGGATACCCCATCTATTGCTAAGATTTTTGGAATTTGTAGTTTAATGTTTCAGAAGGGTTGATTGTACAGTATGTGGTGAATTAGATATCATCTATCAGTCGGTATTACCAATTACACAGAAGTCAGTAATAAACTAAATGTAAATGCAATCATGACTGAAAGCATGTCGTCAATACGACCAATTTTCAGTGCCACAAACCAGCATTTTGGCAGTTGACTAATTCTCGTCCATTTCAATGTTTATCTGCGCGCGTTCGGGTGCAACGTTGCACAGTTGTGAGCGGGATATTGTGCCAGTGTGCAACATAAGGGCTACTGGCAAGCGTGTGGTTTCAATTTAACAATAAAACGCAACCAGCGAACTGACTTGGACAAGAAAATAAAAGAATCCAGTGGGATTTGTGTTCAGCAGCTACAGGTTGTCGTGACTGCAAACTCTACAGAGCTCGCGCAGGGTAAAACACGAGCGGAAACAACGTGATCGTGGCACCACGGTCGTCAACCGCGACTGCCGCACCTGCCCTGTAAGTCGCACACAGGTAGTCGGGTACGGCAAGTGTTCTTGGGGCTAACTCATGTTGAAGCCGTGTTTAGTTTGAAGGAGCGTGCCTTTTAGTTAAAAAGGTGCCAGGGATGTGAGCTTGTGCAAAAGCAGACCGTTCATGGAGCGGCAGGAAAAGCGGGTGGTAAACGGAGACGCAGACGCGCGGTGACACCCGCTGTGGAGGGCGGAGATAAGCTCACCGCCGGCAGGAAACCGGCGGAGCAGCTGTAATTGCGGCGCTCCTCTGCATCCTACACGCCGCCTGGTCTTTGATGCCACCCAATGACGTGAACGCCTCACTTGTCACTTTGCTCTCCACGGCGTCTCTGGGCGTAATGTAATAGTATTGAAACGGAACTGCAACGTTTTGGCCCATAAGGAGCCGTTTTGTGACATTTTAAATATTTGAATAGCATTTTACGCAAGACTCAAAGACAGTTCAGTGAGGTCCTTATTTATGCATTTCTTAAAAGTTTTCATTCACTTCCTCTCTCAAAGCTGTACTTATAATAAACCTTAGTAATTCATGCAAGCACTGAATTTAATATGAACAATGTTTATGGTCACCAGAAAGAGAGATAAAATGCCCTAAAAATTCCTAATTTTATTTATGCACATTTTGCACGATTCCTTAGACGTTTTAATACTGAACAAATATGTTCTGTCTCTTTGCATCTCTTTCAAAGTAGATTTCTGTACGTGTCATTCAAAACGACAAGCACACTGCTCCAATTAGGCTGTTTAATTTTAGGAGAAATTAAATGCCTGCTCTGGTTCTTGCACAAGCGCATTACATACAACATATTAAACTTTGACTGTGGCCTCAGGTGCTCCACCTCTAAGCTAAGGAAACTGCCTCCAGGTCTGTGCGTTCCCACCTTCTAAATCTCCTACCAATTATTTTCCACACATTTGCTAATATTTTTGATAAATCACTGCACTCTGTTTCTCACATACACACGCACATCCCAAGCTTCTGTAGGTTCTCCTGGGGAAGCTGTGATTTTCATATGCAGTTATTATATTTTATAGAGAAGAGTGGTGGTCTTCGTAGCTCGGGTTGGTAGTTGAGGTGTTCAGTAGTTCGCCAATGTCGGCGAACTACTGAACACCTCACCAGTCATTATAACCCACTCTGCTGAGGCGGTACTTTCTTACATTAGTCCACGTTCACTGTGCTAACGACACCACGCTGACATTAGCATTAGTGCTATTGCTTTTTTCACATTGTAAGTAAGAGTGCAGTGCAGCTTCCAGTGCTCGTATGTGTATGTTGCAGGCAAACTGTCCACATTCTGTTCGACTTGTTGCAATTATTGCTGAAAATATTGGAAAAAAAAAAAAACATTTTTTCTTCCCTGATTAATATTGAGCGGCATAACAGGAGCTGTAGGATTTTTTTATTGCTAAGCACAGACAGGATGACAGGTGACGGTTTCCTGATGTCACACATTTGACCTTGACTGTGTCCTTGTGCCCTTTTTATTTAGAAGACAAGCTAGAACATATTTCAGTGTCAGATTCGTGTTTCCTTAAGCAGTTCCAAATTTTACTGTCATTAACAAAGCAAACTAAATAAGCCAAGTGGCTTCAGCATAGTCATAAAAAGAGGCCATGTTTTTCAAAAGGCAACATTGCTGTCCTTAAATGATAACCACCAATGTGATATGAGTGTCTTCCTTGCCAAGAATTTTGACAAACCTGAATCATCAAGTCATTCATGTCTTTAGACTTTATGGAGAGTTTTTTTTTTTAAACGGGTGGATGACAGGCTAAAGCGAAGCATTTACATTTCTACGTCTCCCTTTGAGTGTCTCTTTCGTGTTGCTTGTGATATTACTCATTCTTTTTAATGCAATATTGGCAGCAACAGACCAGACATGTTTTTCTCATCTGACAAGTCTTGTACAAACATGCTAAAAAGCCAATGTGACAGCCCAGCGGGCTTCTCTTCCCGTCCCGTATAAAAATTCACACACTCTCTCTGCTCTAAGACGTTTCACACTTTCGTCATCATTGGTCTGAAGCTGCTTTGAGTAAGTCATCAAAAAAAGCCTTTAACATATTTCAGGAAATATCTTTGAATTTGTATATATTGTTACACATATCTGTGGTGGGTTGGCGCCCCGCCCTGGGTGTCCCCTGCCCTGCGCCCTATGTGCTCTGGGATGGGCTCCAGGCTTCCCCGTGACCCTCACCAGGAATAAGCAGTTAAGATAATGGATGGATGTTACACATATGATGGATGGATGTATTTCAAAGAATAAATGCAGTCGGTGCCAAGCAGTTTCTACTGAAATGGAATCAAATACACGTTCCCCTTTGTGGTTTTTTTTTAGATATGTAATATTACTAGTACCAGTCTTGTTTTGATCACAAAAGTGTGATGGTGACATTTGGCTCTTTGTGTTGTTTCTTACTAGGTTACGGACAGACAGTCGCTACACTACAGAACAGCACCGGTTAATTAGGTCTTAGAGGGTGATTTGGGTGGCACCTTATCTGAAAAGTACACCTTTCCAATTCACTGAGACAGACACCTTGGCAAGATTGCCGTTTTTACCTGTTTGGCTTTGAAGGGGGCAGAACTAAACACACTTTCTTTAGGACTACACAACACCAGCTCCGTGATAAACATGAAAAAAAGAAACGACGCGTCTGAATTTTAACCCTGTTTCATGATGATATAGATAGCAGTGCCAAATGTGCCTGGAGTATGAAGGACAGGACAGTGTTTTAGTTCCACTGAAAGAGGAGAAGGAAGATTGACACAGATATTCTTTAGGTTTTTGGCTACTGAAGTGAAATTCTGGACATCCAGGATAAACATATGATTAATTTTATGTAAGGTGAAAAAATGTTTGCATGTGGAAGAAGGTAAGCACTCAGATTTTCAATGAAGGTGACCTTTTAGCAGAGGAGAAAGAAACCTGTGACTTTCATTGTTACGTGGGGTAAAATTTAAAAATTCACATAACTATCAGAATAATTACTTGCATACCAAAATTTTAATGCACCGTTTTAAAGCCCTGATGGTATTCTTGGTTATCGGTGTGCGTATTGCACAATGTCACACCACGTTGCTGTTCCTACTAATTAAAATATCGAATGTATATATACAATTTGAATATATTATTTAAAAACCCATTATAGCTATATAAACATCTGTTATACAACTCAAGCAAATATGTTCCAATCCTTGGCTTAAACTGAATACAAAGAGCTTGGGCAAAAATGCAATCGTACCTTCAATGCATGGCTGGGGCTATGACGTCATTGTTCCATATTGATTTTCCACCATGGCTCTATCGCCATGGCGATGTGAATACTGTGACAATTTAATAAAACGGCAGAAGAAGAGGGTCAACAGCTGAACAGGTTTTGGAGAAGCCTATGCGTCATTGTCAGCCTCTTGGAAGTTCTCAGCTAGGAAACACTGACACGTTGATTGACCGTTTGGAAGAGAATGGAAAACGCTTAATGTAAAGATAAAACGAGAGAAGCTGAATAAGTCAAATTGCAGTACAACATAATCCTGTCTCATTGAGTCTCAAGGCCTGTGTGTGTGTGTGTGTGTGTGTGTGTGTGTGTGTATATGTGTGTGTATACTTGTATTTATTTTCCTCTACTTGTACTGTGTGTAAACACAAATGCACTGATTCTTTATTAAAAATGAGAAGAAATAACACCTTTATTAATGGCTCCAATTTTAGCCATGTTGTATAGCTGTCAATATTTCACCAGTTATTCCATCTGACAACATTTTAATGAGGTAACCGTTTGTGTTATTTAGTTATTTGCATTTATGGTTATTTGCATAATTTGTATCTACCAACATTTTATTAAATCTGAGCATGCTTTCCTTTTTATTTATTTTTTTAATCAAGTCACTGCGTTAGAGGCATAAACGCATTAAGCGGAGAGCTGCAGTAAACACACCTGTTTAATTCGGTGTAAAACAAGACCTTTTCAGCGTCTCCCGGCCGTTCTCATTAGGTATGCCTCGCAAAGGTTACGCTGGTGCCCAGCTCAGAGAGCCTGCTGGAGGAACTAAATGTATTAATCTTGTTTAGTTGATTCAGAAGCCCGCCCCCCCACACCACTTCCCCCCCAAGCTCCCATGAAAAAAACAAGCTCACTGAGGCAGGGTTTGTGCATGGCCTCTCCTGGCAAATCTGTGAGCAGAGCTTTAACTCCCCTAATACCACTTTCTTTGACCTTGAGAGCAATGGCTGATGGGACAGATGGAGAGCTGATTTATGGCTATATGAATATACTGTATATGTGATGTGGCCACTCCCAACAGGAAGCCATCGAGCTAAACGCATTATTGGGCCCTATTTACAGTATGTTTTTAATTGTGCCTCTGAATTTATGGGAGGTCGATGCCAGGACATGACTTGGCATGCCAAGCAATAATCATTGTGATTCTGAGAACAGAGCTGTTGTGCTGGCTTGTAATAATACAGATGTTACCTGTGTCAGAATCATTCTGTAAATTTGGCTTGCTCATAGAGCTTTCAGCCCTCATATTTGTCTGCTATCCTATTATCGGGCTTTGAGGTTCCTGTTCCCTTGTGATTGCTGACATGCAAATGAGGCTAAAGCAGTCTTGTTTTTTTTTTTTTTACCTTACGCTCGTTGTCCCAGAAAGAAGGACATTCTTGTCCTGGCAAGAACCATAGCAGAATAGTAGCAGGGCTGGCTCAGAATGCCAGCACGATAATGTTAAGCATATGGTCACATTGTGTCAAGTAACTAGGGAACGTCACTGTTTGGATACGTTGTTTGGTCCAGGTCTGGAATGTCATTGTATATCATTCGTAGCTTTTGGCAAAAGCTTTAAGTTCTCAGCAATATGAAAGCGGAGGATTAGTTGGTTGTCTGAAAAAGAACAGTTAGGATTTTCTAAAAAGGGGCTGGATTAAATTTGTCTGTTTTTTTTTTCTCTGTGTGTGCATGGGATACTAATTTTAATGTGTGATTGACATATAACTATATCGAGATTTGGAGGACAGTTGTGTGCACAATGTATATTTATGTTGAAAATAATCGAAAAGTGATTTCCCCACACTCCATGTCACGTAACTCAACCCTCGTGACCTCCTATCTCCACGACCGTCTCTGCTCTGAGAACCGAGGTCCTCTGAGACCAGGTAACGGGAAAGAAATGCACTCTAACTGATCCTCGAAGGTTGAGAGTTGTTTTAGGCAGACTTAAACCTTTTTTTCTGTTGAAATATTGATGAAGCACCATAGAGATAGAGACTGACTATCTCAGTATCTCTCATTCTCCAAATACACAACTGTGTAGTTTAACATTTTAAAGAAAACATATAAACATGTTACAAAATCACAAACAAGAGAGGCATCTGTATTTCATAGCCCAGGGCCTGCAACATAGTATAGACTTGTGAGTATTCACTGACTGTTCTTATATTTTTACATGCTTACAGGTAGCGGTGTGCTTGACTGAAGCAGCTTGATAGAGACTCCTCCACACAGCAGACCTTGGCTTGTAAATTATTATCAGATGTTCTGTGGATCTGTTTATTTAATGTCATCAGTGTAAGAAGATGTGAAGCCAGGCTTGAAAATTTTACCAGTAAAGCAAGTTATTGACTTATTGACCAGTGCGCTTAACCAGACGTGTTCCTTTGATGTCAATGATAGAAAACTGACACCACAGACACGTTATCCACATTGGCGAATTATTAAGTTATCAGGTATCTAGTTAAATTGTCTGTATGTACAAATTATAAGTCAGTGCAAAAGTGTTTAGGACTATTAATTAATACAAACCCTCTTCTAAAAAGCGTAAAAGTCTGCTGTAGACTTAAAATAGTTTGAATCAATAAAATGTACCTCAGTTTTTATAGTGAGTACCTGTGAAAATTAAAAGCAAAAAATATGGCCACCATTAAGCCCTTTTTGAGCCATGGCTTGTATAGTCAGGTAGAAATTCACATATCTCTGAGAAGCCATTTGATCAGAGTTAGGTGAGACTCTATAACGGATATTCAGCATAAAAAGACTTTTTTTTCCCCTTGGTAAGCAAGAAATTTTGACATGGACTAAACTGAAATCTTCAAAAATATTTATACCCCGCATCTGAATGTCATTGAAAGTGATGACTTTAAAGACAAATTGCCGTGTCTAAAACAACACAATCTGTGAAGCCCTGAAAATTTGAATACAAAGGACTGGGTGAAAAGAAGGCACAACATATTTCTTTTTCCATTAACTGTTTTTGGCGCATCACAAAAATTTGCTGACTGTTAAACTGTTTGTGTAAAGGCCAGCCATCTGAAATTAGTCAACTAACTTTTCAAAGTACTGCATTTTAGAATTTATCAGTTTGCAACTTGTGTTCCGTCAAACTGTTTGTGTAAGGGCCAGCCTTCTGAATTTAGCTGACTTTTCAAAGTACCGTATGTTAGCATTTATCAGTTTGCAACTTGTGTTCATTAACAGATGCTAAAAAACCCTAAGCTATTCTATATGAGGCAGCCACCAGTGTTATGAGATCAGGTTACATGGACAGGTGTACAGAGAGCCTGATTACTGTTTTACGTGTGATAATCTGCATTTTACAGAATGTGTTTCAGTATTTTTATACTGAAAGTATCTGGAGTATGAGACAAATCATATAAATATTACTTGCCACACACATATACTTCATCAATGTTACAACCACCTGTGGGTCCCCCTTCATGCTTCTTTCTGTCAGTGCACAGGCAGGCTTGAGTCTGGGGTGAGGTGATAGGTTAATGATAATTCAGAACACCTGTAACTGGGAATTGAGAATTTATATCAGGACCATATCTTGTCCAGTTATCACTAAATTTTGAGTTCCTTAATGGTACTCTTTATTTTTTTCTTACTTATTTTTTTTTCCCTTACTATACCTTAGCCTACACAACGCATATTTTGATTTATTAAATTACACTCTGTTAAAAAACTACACATTCCAGGCGAGAATAGCGTCTTCTGGCCGTCACCTTAAATAAGCAGTTTCCGGTTAGGAAGAGCGCTCCTGTTTGTTGTTTTGTTCTTTATTTTAGTTTGTTGTTTTTGAGGGTAATCCTGGGTGGGAACCTCGCGTTCCTGGTGGGGACTTTGTCTCGAGCCCGGCACGCCCTTGAAGACTAGTTAGGCGTATTTACCAGGAGGACTGCTTATTTGTTATTTTTTTATTACATTTTTGCGAAAACGCTGTAAGAGATGGTGACTGGCCGGTGCGCTTTACCTGCATCACTGCGATGTTTAGAGCGAGGCGCGTGCATGCGGTGAGCTCACGTGTACGCTCGTGCGTGTCGGTTTCACGTGCGTTGAGGAATGCCCTCGCTGCTGTAATTTTACTGTATTTTCAGAAGGAGAGAAACGCGCACACTTTTGAGGACTTTTTCGCCTTTCTTGGTTGTTTGTGTGCGTATCTCTGATTTTAGTACCGCACCTTGAAATTTTGTAAAACTTAGACTTTAGGGGTATTTAATACATAAAGGCAATAGTTATTCAGGTGGCACAGGTGCGGGCCTCCATGATCAACTGCACAGGTTCAAAGAAGAGACGGAATGAGCTTTGTTGAAAGATGAACTAATATGATTAACGGGCACCGTGTGTACCTTACCTTACACCATGCCTTTGTTAAACACTCCAATTGGATCAATCGTTGATCATCACAACTGGATGTAATCACGTTTGGCAGGCTTACGTTCATGCAACGTTCTCTTAACACCAGTCCTTTTGTGAAGTGGTAGGATTTTATGATGTTTGTTTTTTCCCCCTCCATGTTTATTTTATAACATTTTATGGAACTGGGCCAAAAAATGTGGTGTACCATGCTTTTTTTCTTTTTTCTTTTTTCGAAACACTTTAAGTGGCTTCTGAAACTTCTCCAAGTTTATTTTACATACAGCACATGTACTGCTGTTCCCATTTCATATATCAGTAAGATTGTAAGTACTATTTTGTTCAATCTCCTCCAATTTGTGCAGCATATAAAAAATAAGACGTTGCTCTTTATCCAAAAGAAGATACATTTTGAATGTTATAACCTAAAGCAGAATTGCTATCAGTGTAGGGCTGTAACAGGAAGTATTATACACTGTCAGCTACCAGCGGAATGATCATCCTATATTATCCACCAGCATCTGTGCTTGGTAAGCAGCAGCCAGCGTTATGCTATTATATATGATCCAACAATATGTATTTTTCCTTGGGTTGACACCCTTGGGGCAGGTGCAGGTGTCCTCTGTCCTGTGCCCTAGGCTGCCTGGGATAGGCTCCAGGCCATCCAAATAGTTTCATGATGGGTGGATGTATATTGTTCACTTATAATTGCATATAGTAGTTTTTATTTGAGTAGCTATTAGTTTTTCCTTCTTTCAGCTGCTCCCTCTAGGGGTTGCCACAGTGGATCATCCTTCTCCATGCCAACCTGTTCTCTGCAGCTTCCTCTGTCACCCCAACCTCTTCCATGTTCTCTCTCACTACATCCATGAACTTCCCTTTTGCCCTTCCTCTTCTCCTCCTGTCTGGCAGCTCCATCCTCACCATTCTTTTCCCTGCATGCTCTGTATCCCTCCTCTGCACGTGTCCAAACTGTCGAAGTCTTGCCTCACTTTGTTTTCGAACCATAATACCTATGCTGTCCCCCTAATATGCTTGTTTTTTATATGCTTGTTTTTACAGTTTTAACAAAGGGTTCAAAGAAGGAAGAACTGTACATATGACTATATTGCTTTCACTTGAATTAGTATTAATACAGTGTTACCTTATTACATCAGAAATTGAACATAAATACAAAAACACTTCACACATATGTGAGCCTTATCCTTATACAGCAAAGTGTTATACTGTTTGATGATACTTTGCTAGGATTTAAATTAATCAATAAGTAGCAAGTGTAATAGCAGTGCAGGAGAGGTATGATTTGCGTTTTGCGTTCAAGTGGACAGAATGGCCCTCTGCCTTGAAGCAGGTGTGCTAATCCATTCACAAAAGCACTTTTTAAGTGCTTCATATCTGATTTCAATACTAATCTAGACTTTCGTTCCATTTGGGCTGGTTATTTTTTTCCATTTCATGAAGAACACATTACAATCCAGACTGAAAGTGTGCTGTCTGAACTGTGCTGGCATTGGAAACTCTGGTGATTCTCAGCGTTTCAACTCATCACGCACGAACACAAATGCACACACAGAAATGACCTGGCTCATAGCTATCAGCCCAACAGATTTTCTCTGCTAAATATCACAACACTTGAACGTGCACAGTCATCATGGCGGTAGGACCTGCAGAATGTGTGTTCGTGTGCAGTGAGCCCTGTTGGAATTATTTGTGTAAGGGGGAAAAAAAAAAAAAAAACCAGTTTGGGCAGCAATTGAGAACAAAGCAGCAGTACATTTAATAACCAGCAATAACCAGCATCCATGCCCTTTATTGAAATTTTCTTTGGTGCCCAAACCCTGCGCCTTGTTTATTTTTAATATGCAAGTATTGCCTTGTTGCTCTGAAGTGAAGCAACACTGATGGGTCACTGAAGTTAGACTTCTCTGCAAAGGTCATTTTGCTTGGAGTGGGACAATGATGATGATGATGATAGGTGAAGCTTATAACAGACTGCCTGACTGCCTCTATGCACTTGCCCCCCACCAAGCTTACGCTCTTCTTTATTTTTTGTTTATTATTGCTACCTTGACTCCAGCAAGGTATTGTGCTCTGAAATAAAGCTCCTCTAATAATCTCCTGATCCAGCATCACATTCACATCATATCACATCTCTCTCTCTCTCTCTCTCTCTCTCTCTCTCTCTCTCTCTCTCTCTGTCTGTCTGTCTGTCTGAGACACACAAATGCACAAACAAACTCTGATAATATGTCCCACTTTTTGGACTGACATCATGTATGTGTCATATACTTTAGTAGGTGGATATGCGGTTCTTTAAATTCATTTCAAAATGATTGCATGGGTGTATCTTTCATTTCAAAATGGAAAAACTTTTGTAGTGAACATAAAGTGACAGAGCTACTTGCGCGTTTAATTGACTTTACATCAAACACAGTATACAGTGTCTGTTTACAATGCGCTAACAAATCTCTGTTTGATCTTGCCATTTTATTCTCATACTTTTTAAGGTTTTGTTTTGCCAGTTCGGTCCAAAGCTATAAATGCACAGTTTGCAGCACTAAAACATTCCCAATGAAATACATTTATGATGTAAATATTATTGGGTCAAACATGTCTCCTAGCCTGCTTTATTCTTTGGCAAAGCAACACCACTGATGGGGATACTAACGTAATTGTGACAAATTTCAAGCTAAAGAGTGTGCAGTTCTGTTCATCTGTTAGTTAATGGAGTGAAAGATTGGCACTCTTTGAGAGTGCAAAAAATAGTGAACTCAGTTTAAGAGCAGTACAATGCCGTAATCCTTCAGTGGATATACCATTAGTGCAAATACCATAAAGGCAAATTCAAAATGATATTACATATTGATACTTACGTAAGTAGTACCAGAGAAATTCTGTTAAAAGCAAACAAACCATATTTCATGTATTTTATAACGTTTAAAAATGCTGTTGGTGGCCACATTTGATCTTGCGGTTAAAACGAACACTGTAATTGATTTAGTTTCCTTGCTTTTGTTGGTTACTGTACATTACTCACCTTCCCGAAAACGATAAATAGCCCTTAGTGGATTGTTGTGACGGCCAGATAATTTTAATTGATTTATCTCCACTGACAAGGACATGCAGCATGGAGCAAATGTATGAAGAAGTAGTGGACTTCTGAATTTGAAACATTTGGAAGGGATTGTTAGATGAATGCAGGCACTAATTTGTAACCCCCCCACCACCATCGCGAATGTGTCATTTAGCCGTGTTGTAAAACTTAACATATATAATGTTTGCCATATAAGACCATTCTGTTCCTTCTAAATATTTTCCTTCCATGATAGGATTTAAAGGATCCTTGTTTGCCAAACCAAGCAGTTAACATAACGATGATGCCACGATATGTAAATACTAGTTAAGTAATATTAATTTTGTGTGCCGTCAGCTGTTGCGTGGCATTTAAGTCAGGGCCATTAGCTTGGCAGAGAGACGCAGGGGGGGCGGAGGGGAGAGACGGGGGGGCCGTCAGCGATTTAATGCAAAGGCGCCTGTAAATCCAGGCGTACGTTGGAACAATTAGTCTCCAAGAAGCTTCCCTGGGTGCGTGACGGAGAGAACGTCTTTATGTGCGCTTGGTTTTCTGCCAATTTGCGTTGTGTCATTTGTATCATTTACATTTATGGAGCATTGCCCCTCGTTTATTGGAACATAGCAGTGAAATAATGGAGCAAAACCGATTTTGATGCTTATAATTGTGGAGAATCATCCCGAGACGTCCAGGATCGCCGTAATGTCATTCTTCAAAACGGTGACCTAATCTTTACGTCACACGCTGCATTGCTTATCCTTAAGCCTTTAACGGCTAATGCGTTCTAAAACCTAAAATACAGCTGAAATAAAGCGCTTTTCCTTGTATCTCTGAAACTCGTTTTTTTTTTTTTTTCCTGCTTTTATGAACTTTAAGAATGGCGGCACGGTGGCGTGGCTGTTAGCCCCGTGTTTGGTGGGCCTTCTGCGGTTTCCTCCCACAGAACAAAGACATGCGGGTTAGGTTGATTGGCATTTGCAAATTGCCCATTGCGTGCATACGCCCTGCCCAGGGTGTCCCCTGCCCTGTCCACCTGCTTCCTAGGATGGGCACCAAGCTTCCTGCAACCCTGAATTGGATAACACGTAGGTATAGAGAACGACATGAGAGATAACCAATCAACTCCGGCGTTACATTTCCAAAGGAGAACTTCTTTGCAGTGCATCGTATATCAGACTTTCCTTGAAGCCGGTAACAGAAGTTTCAAGGAATTCCATACCTTTTGTGAGAAGGGAAGAAAACAAAAGAATAAACCATTTCTGCTCTGGGTGGTTAAACAATCACTAAAGCTCAGGTAAACAAAGCACAGTTTAATGAGATTCATTTTGTATTTATTAATTTTTTTATTTTAGCTTTGTAGGTCACATTGCCAACGTTCGTGTTGTGCATGACTCAAATATCTGACCAACCACATTCTGGTTTGGTTCTTTGATATTCATGCAAATTGGAGAGTAGAGTAACAATGCAGCGTAGCACAGACAATTCCAGCAACACAGAAACACAAACTACACTCTCAACTTCATGACCCAAAATAAAACTGTGGTGAAACATCAGCTGTTAATTACCTACATAAATATCAAATAAACAATATGTAACACAACTATATAGTTTTCTTTTGAAATATATTTTTGTGTGCTGTAAAGTATTATTATTAACCAGAACATTATGAAGAAGTAACTTTGTTTTATGATGTATTCATGATAATGCAAATGAACACCTGCAGACTATGAATATTTAACCAAAATGGTGGCTGCAGTAAACTAGATAAACTGTCTGAATTCATCTTTTCCTACTGAATTTAAATTCTTGGGGATAAACAGGTACTGTGGTATTGTTTTATTCAATCTTATGTCAAAACCCTTCAACATTTGTTATAAGACCCTTATCCTATGAACTTATAAATAAATTTTAACACTATCTGGCCCTTTTAGAGTATATGCATATGAATGGAAAAGTCAAACATCCTGATTATAAAATCAGGAAATTAGAAAAGAAAACACTATTTCCCATGGTTCTCTTCTTTACACCGATACCATGTGGATCCAGCCCTTTGTTCAGACAGTATCTCTTCTCAGCTCACTCACTGTTCACTATATGTTTAAAAATAAAAAGCCATCGGAAATGGCTCTTTAGTAAGTGGCAATTACTTTCCATTCTCTTTTGTTGCTGGAAGACAGAAAAAACGATGTCATATAGGAATACAGTAAATATGTCTGTAACATTGTTCTGCAGTTGTGATCCATCATTAAAAGTGACAAAGCTACCCTCAGCGTACAAGGGCCAGGGAGTCCTAATTTAACCCCAGCAGTGTAACTGACCTTATGAGAGCCTAATGTAAAGTGTCATTTGTGCTATAGTTTTGGTAAGTTTTTTTTTTTTTTTTCTTCCTTTCTCTCTCTTTGTGTCTCCTGTATGTTCTCATAAATGGTGTTGGCCCATTTGTTTTGGTGGTAAAATTTGTGCCCCTCCCCCAGTCTGCCCCCAAAAGTGTCTGCCCCCTCTCTGGGATTAATTTGGGATTTGCTTGGTGCATATTATAATGCACACAGAAGGCATGAAGAGCAGCTGCACTGAAAACCATCTGTAAAAGTCCAGAGGAGCACCTATGTTACAGCAAAGCTGAGACTGCTTTCTTCTACATGGAATAAAAAGTGCAGTGTATTGCAGGTTGCAGAACTGAAAATGCTATGACTACCTGCAAGGAAGGCCATGCAGTGACATTTTGCGCAGAACCTTGAATAATTATTAAAGACACTCCTCTCTGCCAGTGTCCTGGGATCAGAATTCATTGACAGTGTCAATATTTCTTTGCAGATCTGCAAAATACTTCCTCTTCATGTTCCAGAATCAAATGAAGTAGCTTCGAGCACATTTTCTGTCTTTTTGAAGAGTAAGAGCAGGATTTCAGTACCGTTTTCACATCTTTATGCACAGACGCTTTTGTTGAGGTATAAGAGCAACACAAAGACCGGCTTCTAGGCTTAGCATTTTTATGGTATATCAGTGAGTTCGTTTGAATTTTATTTTTTAATCGCTGCTGAAGTTGCCATGAGCTTTTCTGGCAGCTAAGGTATTTTCACAAAGAGTTTTCTGGAGGCATGAACAATAAGGATCCAGTTCAGCGTGATTGGTCTTTTGGTCTTTAAGGCCATATCCTATTTGCCCTTCCCATGAGTGACAACATAATTTAAGAGGTTTTGATTGGCTTATTAATATGCTCGTTATATGTTCCTGATTTCTCTACTGACCTGTATTTGCATGTTCCCTCTACGACTTATGTAATGGTAACGCTCAGTACTATAGCATAGCTTTTGCCATATGCAATTTTGAAAGATCAGTTAATGCAGATAAAATGCATCAATTGTAGAATTTATTATGACAAATTGCTGCTGTCATATTATGAAAAATGTCACTTCTGGTTTCAGTGGCTGAAGTAATGGACTCTACAGGAGTACTGAAACAAAATTACTCCAATTTCAGGAAAATATATCAGATTTTATATAATTATATGTGGTGCTGGAAAATGTTTAAAAGTTTAAAGAAAAGTGCATAGGGTATGACATTTTTTAAAAGTAAGGTTAATGGACATCAGACAGAAATGTCCAGTCTTATTCTGTTTTTAAATCATACTTTTAGTTCTTATACGTCTGTCTGCACAAATAATTGTGCAGACCGATTCTCTGTACAACCAAAGGTAAATGTTCTTACAGGCTCTGAGCAAATGGGTTAGAATTTCTGATGTACAGGCTTACTGTGTGTTAAGAACTTTACAGAATGTATCTGCTGAACACAGATTTTAAGATGTGCTTTAACTTACATCTTTTTTTACAGTAGTTTAATTTGGACCCTGTCCAATGTTGGATTGGTGTTTTTGCGCAGTTATGTGGAAACACACTTGGGATAGTCAGTTTTAATTAGCTCTCTGACTTAATGCTGTCGATGTCATCTGGGTGCTATGTGCTGCTGGGTTGGAGGTCAAACCAATGAAATACAATAACTGTCCAGTGACATTTCCAACCATCTGTCTACATTCAACACATTGTGTGAAAGATGTGGGTAAAAAAAAAAAGACACACAATGGCTGGAAAATGGAACAAACGGGTTATTTTAATTTGTAAGATTGAAAATGTTTCAACATGATTTATTTAGGAAATTATAACCCTGGTTGTCAGCTGTGTCATGATCCCCCTGACATATCAGAAAGGAATTTTAACAAAGTCAGCTTGTTCCCAAAGAAACACCTCTACAGGTAGTCCTTAGATCAAAGCAAAATCTGCATTGAACACAGGGGGTAGATAATAAAATAAAATATATACTTGTTCCTTAATGAAACTTTTGACATCAGCAAACTGGTTGAATACCTGTATTACGTATTTAAGTGCTTAAGGGCATGAAAGGGAACATATTTTCAGCTCTGGTAAAGAGGATGTTTATAAGGAATAACAGTGGTGACTTTTTTAAATAATGAGGTGGAAATGCACTTCTGCTTCCATGTTCCATCGCAGGTCTGGAATAAGTGTTCTAGAGCACCGTTGTGTGTGATGAGTCGTCCTGTTAAGTCAGGAAAAGGCGGTAGAGAGGAGACAGCCCTTATGAAATGATATAGTTGTGCACCTGAAAAAAGAAGAAAGGAGCAAAATGTTTTCAAGATGTATCCATTTGTTTTCGTAGCTGGAACCGTGTGCAATTCCCTCTTTTTCTAAGCATAAATTTAATATGTTTGTAGTAATGTATAATTCAGATTTTCTAAAATGCATCTTGTTATATATACTCTTTGTCATCATTCTGTTCATAAAACAATAATTTTATGTTTTGCTGAAAACCTCTGATAATCAACAAGTATAAGTGTTGTATATGGGCCAATTAAAACTGTTCATTATTTACAATTTTTTTTTAATCTTAATTTATTTTCAGTTGTTAAATGCTAGACAATAATGCACCAGTCCTCTGTGCTGTCTTTGTTACAGTTGTGCTGATGTTCTGAGGCAACAATTGACAATAAGGGGAATCATAACCCCAGAGACCTAATTATTTCTGTTGGGCCCCAATTAATCCATTAAATTGTTATCAGTAGATAGTCCTTTCTGTGGAAAGATTATTTAATGGTATTTTGTTCTGAAATGGGCTGTAACTGTAGCAGAACATAATAGCTGTTACTGGGGAATTTTTTTTAAGTGTTCATTTTAAAATACAACTTGAGTTTATTGTATATATTACCTGTTGCACTGAAGTACAAATGGCTTTAACTGTGTGTATGTATGTATGTATGTATGTATGTATGTATAATATACTCACTGCTATATGTAATTATATATAATATGTAATTATATGCTCTCTTTCTTTCTCTCTCTCTCTCTCTATATATTTTTTTTTATTGTTGTAAACCTTAAAAAATTAGTAATATATATCAATAGATCTGGTACATTTCTGGTACATCACCAGCACAATAGTGTAATGAAATTCAATAATAATTAAATTCTAGTACTGTGTTACACTGTTTGGCAAAACCAAACAAAGAACTAATGTACTTATTACTGATTCAAGCAGCCTTCAGTTATAGGTCATAATAAATATTGCCATGATGCTGTAAAATCCAGGTCTTAAAAATCCAGGTCCAGAAAATAGCAAAGTACTATGTTTTTTGCATCCCCCTTCCCTACGCTTAGAAAAGAAGAAAAAAAAAAAAAACCAATGTGCAATCATACACTCTCCATCTCCGCATACCTCGTCCACTGTAAATGGGGTCAGAAGAGAATCCAAAAATATATAGTTTGGCTGATGGCAAAGCTTGTCCTCACTGGGACTGCTCTTGGCAGCCATAGCTGTGTCTCCGGTGAGCACATACAAATTATCTAACACAAATATTTATCAGCTTGACAGGATGTGCTCTGACTCTCTCTTTGAGGCTGTTTTTTGCTGGCGGTGTGCAGAACGGCGTGACACACCTCTCTTTACTCCGCCTTTGCATATAAAGCAAGAGATAATCCCGGATTATGCTAATAATAATACAGTTGTCGTCATCTTCTTCATCAATACCATCATCGTTAATATTAAAATCGGGAATGACGGTATTAAAATGGCAAACAGAAGTGTTTTTTTTTTTTTTTTTTGCTTTTTTGTACATACAGTTCCCGTTTAAGGCATAGTGCAGAGCAAGCTCCTAAGAATGATGCATGGCATATAAACCACATAACATTTGCCAAATGACCATTTCGCTTTTAAAAAAAAAGATGACGCATGATTTCTGTTTAAAAGGGCAAATGAGTACAATTTATCCTAAGTACACAAGTAAGTGAAACTCCAGAATGGAAAAACAAATTATCTCAGTGGTCTGAAATGATTTAGCTTGTGCACGTTTTAGCCTAGATACTGACTCGCGGTTTCCTTCCGTTTGAGGGCAGACAGTGACGCCTGCCCTCACTTTGCCAAAACTCCCTTTTGGACAGTAAATTTTGACGTTAACAATGGCGCACCTGCGCTTGTTCCTGCCTCGTGTTCTGAACAAAGCCGCTTGCCGTCGGCTTTCGGGTGCTCTTTGCAGAAAACAAAATGATGTTGAACTTGCATCATCATCTGCTGTTTTGGCTTCTGCAGCTTTCAAATTATAGTAATTGCCACACATACGGGCCTATTTCCCTAGATCCCGTCGCTGATTATGGTCTTTAGAAACATCCAGGAATAGAAAAACAAAGAAGTCTTGTCCTCTTCGCTGCTTTTCTTCACCACCTTGGCTGCTGTGAGCTACGGCGTGAACGCTGCTTGGCAACCAGGCACGGAACGCTTGGGGTAATTCTGCTGTTCCAAGCAATTAGCTCTCACAGATATAATTGTTGGGTAGACCCCGTGACCATAAAATTGTGGATTACTTATTAAGGGCAGAAATTAACAGCCTTCTCTCTGTTCCTTTCATTAAAATGAAGAAGAGAAAGTTTGTTTCCTGTTTTACAAATGAATCTGAAAGGTTTTGCATTAGTGATATATCTGCTATTTTATTGCACTTTGAAGCACTACTTAAGGAGGACCATTCAAGGCAACATTCGGAGCAGGATGTCTAATTCACTAATGGGAGGGCCATGTCTTTGGGTGAATTAATACTCACTTATAATATTTCAGTGTGAGGAATGGCACTTGTAGCTTGTACGGTATCCTTGCGTAATATTAATCTATAGACTGTTAAGGGAGGGATTGATGGACCTTGAGACTGTCCCGTGACATTATATCCATGTCTTTCCTTCGTCTCCTCGGCAACCTTGAAGCTTTACAGGCTTTTAGTCGTGACACATAAATAAGGATTTTGCAAATGCCAAGTTTTTATAGGGTCGGAAATGTTTTGATCTTTATGTCCCTTTTTCACTAATTAGCCGTGGCTGCTTAACGTTCTAAAGAAATCTAGAAAAATCCAGCTGTCCGTTAACTCAGCGCTAACACTGCACTTAAAATAAGTTTGCCCCCTTACAAATTTGTCTCCTTTGCTTCTTTACTGATCAACCTTTCAGGACTTAATATTATGTGTGATGTCATATCACACATGATTTATTGACTAAGTGCACAAAAAAAAGATTCAGAGCCCTTCATTCCTGATTTCACTTTTCACCCCTTCGCGCATGCATATGTAAGTTTCTGCAGCGTGGCAGCCAAATGTCCCTACTGATTCTGTCTCCTCTTCATAAGATGGTAATGAATATTAAATACGCTGGGAAGTCAGTGAGCTGTGGACTCCGATTGCGTCCAGTGCTAAGCAATTAAGATTTTCAAAGTAACTGCATAAAACACCTAAAAGTCACACGTGCTCATACATTATACAGTACATAGATCCTGCGCCTCAACACTGCTGCTCATGTTACAGATATTCCACTTTCATTATAATATAGGCACTGATTTTTACGCACTGATTTTAAATATCGATATGGTTTGCCAGTTAGACCAATTACATTGTCAAACTTTAAGTTTTTGCTTGATAATTACACCAGATATGTGAATAACAGCTGCATCTTCCCACAATTACTGCTGAGAGTATGGTTTTTGTAGGCCATAAATTGGAAATTAATGACAGTCATATTTCCTATTGCCCACTTAACAAACAAAGGTCATTCCTGGTGTTACAAAGCTTGTTGCATTACCTTTTCTTAGTTGCTGGCTTAAATCTAAATCCATATATGCTATTTTAGAATGATGCCCTAGTTTTTATACTTGTTTGTGTATAGGTAATACTTTCGCTTTCTGCGTGCATGCTCATCTTTACTCTAAAACAATTCTTTTTTATCGAAATATCCTCTTAATATCTATTCAAGAAAAAGCAACAATTAACTTATTTTCCAGTGACGGATGCATAATTATTTGAACATAACCTTGGTTTTCTATCTTGTACGATAAAATAAAACGGGGGAGTACTGGGCGTGTCATATTAATCATGTGTACTTTAAGAAAGTCAAACTGTCAAGCGTTTAAAGTCATGGCACGGAATATTACCGACAATAGAGTCCTTAAACATTCAGCTGCCTCTCTGTCACTCCTGTGCGTTTACATCCAGGAACTTTAAAAGGTAAAAGGGTTAATAAAGACTATTTTTATTACGCATTTAACTAAAACTGAATGAAGACCCATTACAGCTCTCCGGGGGCTCTGCTTTACTGTATAGAATGTGAGGTCTTAAAAGGGAAGAGATGAATAATGAGGCTTACAAATTGAACTTTTAAACTGTTTCTAAAATATGCATAATCGTTATCAAGGAACTAAGCTCTCATTATCTGTTGACTTGTTTGACTTGTTTCTGCATAGCTGACTCTTTTATCCAATATGACCTTCACGATTAGCAGATTTATACAGATGTATGCCTTAGTGATCCACTCACCTTACTTAGCAGTAGAAAGGCAGCTCTGCACTGGGACTCAGTAAACTCTCCAGGTGGTGCGTTTGTGTTCTTAAAGACAGGGCCAACTGCCTCCCAGTGTGCTTGGAAGGACACGTTTAATAAATGTGGAATTTAGCCAAATTTACAAGCTAATGTTTAGAAGTCAGTAGTCCCTGTACAGCTGTGGGTTCATGAAGAGAATTTATTCTTTGTACTGTTTGATAGTTTGAAATCTCACCTGCTTGAGGGACTTTTTTCAAATCGATAAACCCAAGTGCTGGGAGGAATCCCGGCTTAAACCTGAAGTCAAAACACAATTAACCTGAAGTCGTCATGCATAATTATTATCATAGCATCTATAAAAACCATTAACCCCACCTTTAGTTGTTACAGCCTGAAAATTTAAAAAACATCTGGGTTGTGTTTACCGTCAGACAGCCCCCTCAACATTTTGAGAAGAACAGCGGGTAAAAAAGGCATTCTGCCATGTCAACACCTTATCTGTGCTGTGAAATACATCATTGTCCGTGACTGGACATAAAGGTTGCTCTTCACCAACAGTGGACGTCCACCTAGAGAAAATATAACGGTGTCATGTTGGAAGATTCTCCCAAAACACTAACTGCTGCAGCATCTGTGAAATGGGCTTAAGCCTTGACTTTCACTGGGTCACTTTATTACATTCCCATTTCTGTTTCTGAACCACTCCAGTGTCAGTGTTACACTGCTTTGAGCCACCGTCCCACTGCAAGGGGTAACTCTTTCCCAGTCTGTTGTCTCTCTGGGAGTAAGTAGTTTTTTTTTTTTTTTTTTCTTTCTTCTCCCCTCAGTGATTTGTCTGTGTTTAGCACCATTCATTTTGCCCTCCGTCCTGACATGCATTGCAGCCCCTGCTAATGAACAACATCCTCATAACAGGATGGTGCCGCTGCTCTGTAGGGGTGGCAGTCCCTCGGAGATATGCCATCGATAATTCAGAGCTAATTCTCTGTTTAATTTCCCAGGCACAATGCTTAGCATTTGAGTCAGATATTAATTTTACTGTCTGTTTTGACCAGCCAGAATACGTTGGTGCATTTCAGATTTTTTTTTTATTTGAATTTATTTTGTTTTTATTATTTTGCCTTAAATAACTTGCTGTGACAATGTCTCAGTTTGACCATCCTTCCCTTTTTGGGTCTCCCTGGTGTTTTACTAATGCCCAGATTCTCGGTTTAGAATTTGTTGTTCAGTCATTTAGTCGTGTCTGACTCTTCATGACCCCATTAACCACAGCACACCAGGCCTTCCTGTCCTCCACTGTCTGCCGGAGTTTACTCAAACTCATGCCTCCTGCGTCGATGAAGCTATCCAATCATCTTATCCTCTGCCGTCCCTGTCTCCTTTTGCCTCCAGTTTGGTTTAGAATAGTGGACTTTGAACAGATTATGCATTCTGTCATATTCCTCCTGATTGTTGACTTCACTGCATTCAGAGGGATATGCAGTGCCCTTGAAATCCGATTACCCCTCCTCCACCCCCATCCTGAATGGTACCCCGTTAGAACTACTTCTTTGTTCCACTTATTTGCTCCTGAAAGGTCTTTGTGTTCTTAGTTAAATCTTTAGCTTGAATTCTTTTGCCAACCTGTGTAAACGGAGAGTTGTGGAGTTTTCCATCTGCACACATACAGACCAGTGGCTGCACGCAGATAGCTGCAAACTGAATTTATGCCTCGCATTAGGAATGTGGTCATGGTTAAGGTTAACTTTTTGGATGTGGTGAATTTCAGGAGCACACAGTTGCGTTTGAATAAATCTGACATTTCAGTGGTGGTTAGATAGGAAACCATCTACAATGAATAACGTGCTTGTAGAATCAATGCCAACTGACCTGCTCTCCACAAACCCTTATGAGTGTTGTAGAAATTTAAAGGAAAACATATGAGTAAGATGTAGGCACAAATCCACAGTGTTTATAGTGCAAAAAACTGACAGATGTAGTGTACGTGCCCATATCTATATGAAGGCACACTCCTACCTGCCTTTATCCGCACTCATTTTAGTGCTCTGTGCTTATTCTGAAAGTCACGAGAGTGAACGTTATACAAAGTACAGACCGATCTGTACTTCAAGACACATGGAGTTCTCATGCTTTCCCAATCTTATTGTCCAACATTTCATCATAAAGAAAAGAACACAAGAAGCTATGTAAGAATGAATCTCATTTAAGCCTTTCAGTCATTTCAACTGTAAAAAAAAAAGAATCTGAGGACATGCAAAATAGACCCACAACACATTCTCTGTAATTTCCAGGCGGTGTTTTCAATTGGCCAATAGATGGTGCACAGTCTTTTCTGAATGTAACTATAATATGGGCTTTGCCCTCTTGTCAAAACCAGCAGGATATTAGAACTAATACTCAACTGAATAAGCAATATGTGTTGTGCTAATTCCAGAAAAAGCAGGAAACAAACAAGACTTTTTCTCTTCCAGAATTGTACATCTTTACAACCTATACTTGCTGCAGGAGCGTAGTGTACAGCTGTTCCATTTGTGACAGTGCATTTCTTTTTTTCTCTGTTTTAAATGTTTAATTTTCTTTTATTTATTTATTTTTTCGTAGTCTGAGATATTGTAGCGGTTTTATTTGTAGTCTTGCATTGCTACTGATTAGTTTTGATTGGGCTGAGATGCTTAGTCACAGATTATAAAGTGCAGATGAGTCATATATTATATCAGTACTCTGCTCTCCCAAACACCAAAAAAAAATGAAGCCCACATTATTCTATATTGGATCCTATATTACCAGTGATTACTGTCTGCCAGAGTGACATTTGCTTTCACTGACTAAAAGATGACATTCAAAAGAGAAGATGAGTATCATTTTTTTTGTATCATTCGGCTCTTTTGTACTACAAATAACAAAAAAAGAGAGACAATTGGAGACTTTTCCCCCTTTGTCAGTCTGGATAATTGTGCAGCACAAATATTGCTGGCAAAATGCAGTGTTACACTACATTACAGTATAAAACTGAGACTGTCAGTTTGCTACATTTTTCACATCCACTGGCCATTTCATGGTCTACCAGCAGAGAATACTTTGTGTTGTCTTTGCATCATTCGGTCATTGCTCTATTCCCTTTTTTATTGTTCAAGTATTTTGATGACAGCAGAACTGCATGATATTTGATGCTACAATGTCAAGGCTTCAAAAATAATAAAGACCATCACGTTTGGTGAATGAAGAGTCCTGGGGTGAATTTGCTCCTTCACATATTTTTTGGAATTGATTGGTTCCCCAGAGTGAGTTGTTGGATTGTTGGGCGAGTTGGAACATGTAAAACTCGATTTCTCTTAGTCTGACTTCATGACAATTTTCGAGCTAGGTTTGGTGAAACAATAGTTTAAGCTGACTTGCGATGCAACATTCTGTTATTCCAATATTTTTACGACTGTTAACCTTTTTTTTTGTATAAAATCAGCTATAGGAAAATAAGATTTTAGTTTTGTATACCTTTGGTCTTTATAAATTATACAGAGGGGCCCAGAAAATGTATACACACTTCAACATGAAATTGTATGCATAAAAATTTTATTACTAAATTCAATTTGAGTTTTAAAAAAGGGCATCGATAACAGCTGTTCAAGTGTGTTTACATTTTTTTGGGCCTGTGTGTGTGTGTCATATATATATTATCCTGCATGTTTTTATGTTTGTCTGGTAGCAATTGTTACTTTAGGCTATTCAAGACAAATTACAATAATGAATATCTGTTTGTTATGTTCTCTTTTGTTTGCATAGTAGAAAAACAAAACTGGTTTTACTGTTTATAAAAATTTTCAGAGACCTTTTTGCGTTTACAATTGTCTTGTGAACATTGTCTAAATAATCTTGATGTTAAGGTGCATTCCTTTTTACACATTTATTCATAGACACTTTGAGGTTAAGTTTAGTTTAGAACAAAGGCAATTTTATTTCCCTTGAGTACACATGAAGATGCATGCAGAGTCAGTAATTAGTCCTGTTATTCACACTTACACCCATAGACTACCTAGTAGCAGGTATTGCCCCATATCTTTTCACATGACATCACTAATAAATGAAGACACATAAGGGCTGTATGGTATGACCCAGAAATAGTCTCTTCCTGCAGACTATGGATAGTAGTGCAAATTTCATACTTTTAAATCATCACATTTTTACTTCCTTATTTTGCCAACCTCACCCCATATCAAAGTCCTGTGAACAGCCGGAAGTCTGGAAGTCCTCATTCATTTTTTTTTTCTTACAATTTCAAGCACTCTGGAGGTGCTTTGAGACTCTCCAGTGATACTCATATTTATTTTACACCTATTTACAAATATTTATATATTGTTTATTAACCGACCTGCTCTGCAGGGTCTCACAAAATCCCAGAGAGCAGGTGTCAAGAGTGATAAGCCATAATATTATGTAAATTGTCAATCATTAATGCTTAAAGAAGTTTGCCCTCTTGTGTTTTGCGGAAACTGCCGGATGAACATTACACATCGCTGCCTTTCTAGGCATTCCTGCAAGGGAAGATAATTAAAACCAAACTCTCCTTTTTTAAAAATCATAAGTGCTGATGTTGTTTCCCACACATTCACACTTTATGACAGCTGCAATTAGTACTTGACTTTTGCAAAAACTGATTAGTAACTGTCCCTGTAATGCTATTTATTTATTGTGGCTTAATTAAAAAAAAAAAAAAAATTTTTTTTGAGAAAATTCATATAATTCAGTAACACACAATGTTCAGTTTGTTCCGTCTGTCATGCACTGGCAGTAGTAAGCAGACATGGCTGTTCCTTTGTTAGAATGTCACCCTGTCTCTAAATGTCCCAAATTATATAATGAAGTGATTTGCATTTCTGTGAAACATAGTGACCTTTGCTTTTTGCCAATAATTAGTGGGTGGCTGCATGGAAGAATAAATAAAATAATATATGAACTATAACAATGATGTGAATCTTTCCATAACGTCCAAGTTTGTGGTGTGCTTGCCATGGATTCATAGATAATGTTAATCATATGGCACAACATTGAACTTTTCAGATAGATATTTGGACTGTCACAGGCAATTTGGAAATCAAAGACTGCCGGTGAGGGATGGATGTCTTCAGACCTTTGAAATATCTGCCTAGGGTCACTTTGCTCCTTTAAAATCATGTTATGTCTGTTCAGCCTTAAGAAGGTTATTGCTAGCAAAGGCACAATTTTCCAGATTCAGTGCTGATTCAGGTCTAAGACAGCCGGTCTGAGTGCATCAGTTGTCAGTCTTAGCCATTGAAGTGCTAACGGAAATATGCGGAATTCTGCAAAAGGGCTTTTAAAGTTTGGAGTGTCACAGCGAAGGCTGAACTGATCAAAGCAGGACTTGTACAATACAAACACAAACTGTTATGTTTTGAACTTAGATATTCTAAATTTGATGTAAAGAGAATTAAGCAATCGAAGAAATGCTTATTTGCAGGCAAATTGCTGAGTTCACGTGGAGTGCAGCAAGACATTTAATTTGAAACAGAACGTTGAAGGCCACACTTCTCAGGATGCAATTACTGAGTATTTTTGATTAGCAAGAGTCCCTGCTGATAGAAGTCACAAATTAAAAGTGAGAAAGTCTTAAAGAGACCTCCTTCATGTCAAAGCACTAGACAGCATCAGCTGCATAACATTCATCCTGATTCTTTTCATCCACTCTGTCCCACCACTGAAGTGAGGCGTTTCAGCCACGGGGCAGGGGGGTTGAGGGATGCGGTGCAGAGGACCGCTAACGGCCGTGTGTGTCTTGTGCTCTTCGTTTCTAGTCTCAGCGGCGCGTAACGTTCCACCTGCCCGACGGCTCCCAGGAAAGCTGCAGCGACAGCGGCCTGGGGGACCACGAGCCCACGGGCGGTGGAACACCCCTTTCACACGCTCTCCCTCTGGTTCAGCCGCAGGATGACTTCTACGATCAGCCCTCGCCCGACAAGAGGACCGAAGCAGACGGCAACTCCGACCCCAACTCTGGTTAGTGTTGCCCCCAACCCGCCGTCTCTGTTGCTCCTGGGAGCGCTGGGGTTTCTGGTCCGGTCCAGAGTGTTGAGCATCTTTGCTATGTTAGTCATGCTGCCATGCACTGATGACAGCCTTGTTTCTAAACGAGTGTGAGTCCTTCTGCAATGCTGCTCTCCTGGGGAGATTAAGCTCTCTGGCCTGACCTAATTAGCAGGGCTGACCCAAGAGGACAATATGAATCCGACAAATCTTTATTCATACAAAAGAATCTGATTCCTTTTTAGTGTCGCTAACTGAAGTTCAGTAGGAGGAGGACAATATACCTGTGTGTGTGTGTGTGTGTGTGTGTGTGTGTGTGTGTGTGTGTGTGGTTTCCCCCTAATGATTTAACCTTATCTTTGTTTAGAAGTAACATGAGGCGAGAAGGCTGATGTTCCTCCTACACTAGATACTCTTATTTTGTTTTCAACCAGCCAGTCAATTTTTTGATATAATCACAGATGGCTCCTTATATGGGCTATATCTGTTTATCGCTGATTGACCACCAGGAACCCCTGGTATCTTAATCCAATTTCCCATTTTATATTCTGACACTGCACCTTGTTCTGGTGCTTCAGACTTATTTAGGGGTTTTGCACAGACTTTCACTTTCTTTTGTTTTTCTATATATTTTTTTAATTTTAACTCCATTGGGAACCCATTGTGACCCACTTTCTCTTTTTATCATTTAAAACCAAAGTGCTGGAAGATCAGATGCATTTCCTAAGGTCTTATTGAGGCTCAAATCAGGTTTAGGTTTCATGTTGCATGGATGTTTTTCCAGTGCCACAGCAACAGCAGGAGTGTTCAGGTCTTTGTGTGTGTGTCCTTGAAATCAAGATTAAGTCATGAGACATCATGAAATATCAAGCCCGATAGGCTTCCTTTCTTCATGCATCTCTTTACAACCCCAGACTATAATATCTTAAATGTTTATGGCCAAGAATCCAAGTCTTTTTACATTAATGTCTTTGTGCCTAACAAAAGATTTGATTTAATGTGCATATATAGCCATTTGTTCTATACAAAAATAAAGAAAGAAATTGGCTTTTTCTCTGTGAACGATGGCAATTTAGTTTCTTTTTTTTTCCAGGATTTTTTTGTATTTTCATAAAGAGTGCACTTTAATTGGAAACCAACTGAGAAACAAATCAGAATCTAAGGTGACACGCTGCCGAAATAATTACTTCAATAAAGCAGTTAGGGGTTGAATTTTAGCAGACCCCATGGCATTTGAGCACCGTATTTAAGGATGTGGTTGTATCAAAAGTTAATTTATTTGTTTTCACAAATGTTAAACTGCAGCATTTGGAATCTTTACAATATCATACTTAGTGCTTGTCGTGGAGCACTCATCAGCAAAGAAGTTTACAGTATTAAATTATTTGAGTTCAGACCCATGTAGAACTTTGAGATATGTCATCTGCATGATGTTTGTGGTTTACCGCGACTTCATGCCTTCCATAGTAGTTTCTAAATTATCACCTGCAAAACAAATCTTAATGCAGGGTTTTATTGCCCCCCCCTCCCTTATGCCTTGTGGTGTTTGGAGTGGTGTTGTGGTGTTTGGAGTGGTGCTGCCTACATTTTACAGGCTGTAATCCTAACACCAGTTTTCCGTCATCTGGTTTCAGTTTTGTGTTTGTACGTATCACTAAGCAGGGATTACCATGGTGACAGGAGAAAAGAAAAAAGAGTGGCACTTGTACAAAGAGACAAAGCACTAGTTTTCGGTCACAGCCTGGTTTCAGCCCAAAGCCCCTGTGACAAAAGACAGTATTTAACCATTTGATTAGCTTTCATTTCCAATGAAATATCACTGTATTCCTAATGTCTTGTCTGAAATTTTAGGTTTTTTTTTTTCTTCTTCTAAGGTGGATAGATCTAAAAATCACAAATTTTTTTTAGCAGTAGTTTACAATGTAATTAACACATTAATTCTGCTCCATGGGTTTATAGTTGTGTCAATGCAACTGTAATGCTATAAACATTAGTTAAGACATATTTCTGTCACTTTATATACTCACAGCATAATGTGGATTAAAGTCTTACATTCGTTTGAAGATGCATATACAGTAAGTACTGTTATTTTTGGTTACTTTACAAATTTTTCCAGCATTAGCTCCATGTCTCGTGCGTTTACCCTGACGTATAGAGCACGGGTTTTACGTGATCGCAGTTTGGCACGTTTTGGATGTGCTTTTGGTTGTGATAAAACATTTAAATCACAAATCCCTTTTGAGATTGCTACAGCAAGCCTTGATAAGTAATGACAAAGCTGGTTGGGACCTAGACCCTAATAAGTATGTTTGGTCTTCATCTGGATCAGCGAAGTATCGATAGTCAAAAGTTTGACTACACTATCATAAAAATAGAGATATTAAATTAAAAAAGCTTCATATATCACCCATGTAGATAATATACAAGGTATCAGTCACGTAATACTGTGAGTGTACAGTATAGTAGTTACTTAGTTTCAGTCTTGGAAAATTACAGTACATGTTACAGTAGGCATGGAAGTGAATACACTATTCTACATAGATTTGCGCACTATGAAACAGAAACATTTATCTTAATTTTCGGCTGCAGTTTTCAGTTGCGTTGTCATATCTGTAATACATTTGAACAAATTGGACCATTCTTCTTTAGGATATTTAACATGACATGCTGGAATCTCAAGGACAGGCTGCAAAACGTTATTAGTCATCTTTTGTTAAAGTAGTCTATGTGCTCTAGAGTGCTTTAAATGCATTGTTGTGTATGCAGTAATGAATTGTGGTATGTACTACGGTTATGGCAAGTGCACAAAAGAGGATTATAAGGTCTTAAGTGCATTTGGAACAATGGCTCGTGTGAGAATTAGATGCATCTGAGTTGAGCTCTGTAACATTCTGATTTTTAAAGCAGGATCATGCTTAATTATATTATTATTGGTCTTGTGAAGTTATGTTGCATGTATTTACAGTAGCCGACTTCAAAACCTCAGACAAAAGATTTTAAGAAAAGGTTTATCTGGCCAAAGACCACTGCGTATACATCATATGAAAAAATAAATTGTCACAGTTCTTACCACCCAGCATCTACTAACTGGCCTAATTTAACATTTCTTGTAATGGATTTACTTATGCTACACAAGTAACATTAACATGAAAATATTTTGCTAGCAAATAACACTCATGAAGGTAAAATGTAGTCTAATCACCATTATCAGACATATTTGTTATTAGTATTTTTAAAGTAATCTATATGTATATAAGTGCATATTATTGTACTAATATTCTTTGTTCAAGGGTCAAAAGCAAACACTCCCCTCAGATTTGAACTGATAGTATTTTCCATAACCAATACAAACCACCTGTAGTAAGTACATCCCATAATGCCTGTCAACTCTAAAGGCTAAATGTTTTTACTTGCGTGTGTGAACACCAAAATAAATTCATAAATATATGCAAACAAACATAGAAATCTTTGCTTAATATTAAAAAAAAAAAAAAAAAAGTCAGATTGATTGCCTGTGAATAGCAGTATCTTTGAACGCAGCTGTTTCCCTGTTATGTGAGGGGTTTTATTGGGAGGCCTAAGAACCACTCAGCATCATGCATTGTGTTCAGAAACAAGTCTTTCTGTTTTTGCACATGTTTTTAAATGCAGGAACCATTCCTTTTAACGTGGGCAGGAAGATTAATTTGTCAACTTCCAGTAATCTATGCGGACCATAGGGAACAAAGGACTTTGGTTGTGCAGATTAAATTAACCTTTGATGTCTTAAGTAGTCTTTATTTATTTATTTTTATTTTTTATTGAGGATCACAGATGTTCTGTTTCATTATCTAGCCTTCAATTTTAATCATTGCCACAAAACCACCTTTGCACATCTCCATCTTATTAACGGAAAGAAAATTTGGTCAGTGGTTCCACTTTACGTTACAAACAGCAGGGACCGATACTTGGAGTTTTGTTTGATGGTTGTGAGGTCTACAACGGTGTGTCACACAGAAGCATTTCACATTGGTTGTACTTCGTCAATGCTTACATATAAGTACTACATAGAATATAGGGCACATGGCTTTGTTTAAAACACATGATACGTATATTTTGGTTCATTTGAGCAGGCATGTGTTTTCACCTGAGTGCATTTGTATTCTTTAAGCCTGACAGTTAAATTATACTTTTATCATTCTTATGATAATAGAGACGTCCACTGGTTGGCATGCACCAAATGCATATCTTTCATTTGATTTGATTTATAATCTAATAACTGCAGGGGATAATTAGGATTATTCACTGTGTAAAATAATCTTTTGCCATTGCTTTAACTTGAATAAATTTGTCTTTGTGTGTGTGTGTCCGTGTGTTTGCGTGTGTGTGTGCACATGTGTGTGGGTGTGCGCTGAAGGCCATTTTTAATTGATATGAATTTTTATCCTTTGTTTTGTTTTGTTGGAGACGAGGCAGTTTAGGATTTAAGTATGCCAGCAGTATTCCACAGTGGTCACAGAAGGCTTGTGTTCAAATGCAGCAGGTTTGAATATTATCCAGAATTCTCAGACCTCAATTGGGATTAGGGTTACAACCCTATCAAAATTCCTTTTGTCCAAACTATACTTCTTAAATACCTTGTTTTTACTGTTTTAGTCATAGGCTATCAATTGTAAGATATTTAATACTCAATGCTAAGGTTTATACTATTAAACTTATGAGTTTATGATTGCATATGATTGCAGACACACACACACACACACACACACACCAAATAAATCCAATGAAATACACCCTGCAATCCAGTTAAAATATGTTTAACACAACAATGACCCGTTTCACCTTCTAGGCAAAGTGTAAGCAAATAATACTATAACAACATTGAAATGAATGGCTTTGAATCTGCTCCCATCAGATGGAGATGTGGCATTGCACTTTCACATTAATTCCACTTGCACAAGTGTACATTCCTGCTAAATCAATTTAGATTAAGTGAGTTGCACAAAGGAAGAACACCAGCCACTTAAATCCCGCACTGAGTTTGTCCTGCTGCCTTTATGTTTTGCTGTGGTAATTTTGTACCAGTGAATAAAGACATGTCTGGCCTAGTCCTTTCAAACATTACCTACTCTATACCTGCACACTGTTTCAGTGTAATTCCTTTTCTTTCGCCAAATTCTTGGGAGTCCTTAGACTGAACACACGTAAAATTTTCTGTGAGGTGTAAAATACAGTACGTTTTCGTAATATTTTGTAGTCTGCAGTGGAAAGCAGCTTTATGTAGTGTGTTATATAAAACTGCAGAACTTAGACTTTTTTAAAAATAATGATAATAGTGAATACTTAAACTTTTAGTTTATGAAATGTACACATGCTAAAGGAAAACAAGCAGACAGATTATGAAATTATCAGATCCAAAACTAACGACCATAAATACAATTTTTTTTAAAAGAAAATAAAAGCACTTCTATTTGATGGTTTTTTTTTTTTTTTTTTTTCCTCTCCAATCACTGAGAGAGATGAGAGAAGTTTTCTTTCAGGTCAGGAGGTTATTTGGCTAATGGTTACTTTTCTTAAGGCTTACAAGTTTATTTTTTTTGGGGGTTTATAGACATGCTTGTCACTCCTGGGAAATACCAAGCATGGTGATTTTGTTACATGTTAAATGCTTTTTTCCTTCTGGAAAAAAAAGAAAAATGTTTTTAACTTTTAAATTTGCCAATAAATCAAAAGATAAAAAAAAATTAAATTGAGAATGTTTGTAGGGGTCGGTAATCTCCCAAGATTTTGTAGGTTGTTAGAAGAGAAAGACGTTTGTGAAGTAACAAACATTGCCGAAAACATGTCTTCGGCTGTGTGTGTGTGTGTGTGTGTGTGTGTACACTGTGTGAGTGTAAATGAAAACAAAAAAAAAATTGTAGAAAGCCATCTCTGTGGTTTTTTTTGTAGATTTATTACCAGGCACCTATACAGTTACTTTATTTTTCTGTAGCCTGTTTATGTTCAGAATTATTTTGCAAAAAAGTCTCAGAAAAGTGTGAAACAACATTCAGAATGTAGAGACAGAGAACATAATTAAAGACAGCAGAACATTAATCATTTCAGTGAGCTGTAGCATTCTTGATAGTGCATTATTTTGGACAAGGACATTTCACTGAGAACTCAGAGATGTGCAGCTAATCAGTATTACTTTAATTACATATTGTAGTTCTGAGAAGAAAGAATGACATCTTTCCTCTCCCCCTGCCCTCCGCTGAGGTCTACAGGAACAAGGTACATTCCAAAAACACTTTGGGGCAAAATTATTTATTTTCCACTCTGGTTCAAATCAATTAACAGTTACAGCAGTGAGAAAACCAGCAACAGCAAAAAAAAAACCCCATAATAATAAACAGACTGCTGATAACAAATGTTTGCGTTAGTGTCTGGAGCCTTGTTGCCTGCTACGGGGTTTCAGTGCAATTACACCCACCCGTTGGCATGGGGGGTGGAATGTAAAAATTCAGTGCTTCACATCGTCAGAACGCCAACCAGAAAGCGCAGAGTGCTGGAAATAGGAGACGGGTGCCAGTGATCAATCTGAGCTGAAAACAACTACAGACACAACACAAAACCACAGGCTCCATCTAGTTAATGCACCTAAATGTTATGGAGTATTCTGCTTATTTAGTGCTGGAACATGGGGAGATTGACATTGATAACAGTTTACATTAAAAATAAATCAATAAAATAAATGGTTGTTAAAATGTTGCATTCATAATTCCAGAGAATTATGTTTGAAAATGTAGAACTTTCATTCTTAAACAAAATTCACCCAAACCAATTAACTAACCTTCTGAACACACGATTCCTAAGATTTTTCAGACAGTTAATTTATGAGCTGGCTTGTCAACGAACCCAACAGATTTCCGACACGGCGTGAAAGAATGACAAATTAGCCGTTAACTCGGTCTCGAAGTTTCTGCGAAATCTCACTCTGATGTGACAGTTTCGTGGGGGTTAAAGTCCCCTCTGAGCAGCCGATCTTCAAAACCCTCACCTTAGCCCCTCTGAATTGATCTGGGCTAGTAAGCCCTATGATAGTTCCTAATCCTCAGATGTTCCCTGAATGTAATATAGCTCAGTCATCAGCTACATTTGGCCTGGCAGCCTTGATAAATCACTAAATCCTTGTATAAACTTCCCTTAAACTTAACCAAGTGCAATTACCAGGGGGAATTTTCTTTGGAGGAGCTAGCTAAGTATAAGAGATACTCTAGGCAATATATGAAACCAGCTTGCAGCTGCCTGCTTCAGCTTAGACTTCAGCTGCTTTAGCAGAGATAGAACATACTCTAGTTGGTAATATGTAGAGAAATTGTTAGCATATAACACATAAATATAGCATGCTTTGTGCTGTAAAATACACGAGGCACAGTATGAGGTGATGCTGGGTCTTATTGTAGTTGTATGTCCTTTTAATTCAGTTGGAAAAAGAAAGCTGCTGCTGACAAATAAAAGAAATGAAGAATAAAAACATATAAACTGAGCCACGAGGCGCGGGGAGGCAGAGGCACAATGCGTTTATCGTGGCTTCTGCTCACATAAAAGGGGCAGAAGAGCCCATGGGGTGATATGAACCGGGCGAAAATAAAGAATCAAATATTATGGTACAGCATAACATTTTCCGTGTGACGGTGTGGAGCGGGCGGTGCTGAGCTGCAGACATTTAGCGCGGATCTTTCTCCGTTCCTGATTCACAAGGTTGACATTTAAGATACAGCAATAACAAAGGACGGGTGGCGACCGATAGTTCAGGCTAGGCAGGAAAGAAGCGATCATCACATTACTCTCATTCTGCACCCTGTACAGGTGTAGGCAGAGCACCGGAGGGGAGAAAAAAACTGTCAATAAAATTAATGTAACACGGTCTGAAAACATACAGGTTATAGTCCAGCGGGAACTGATAGACCAATGAAAACGAAGCAATGACCAAAGGAATGAATGTACACAGACACCCACACGCACGCACACACACACAGATATCTGCATATGTAAAATGCAGTTTGCTGTCCTTGCTTGTAGAGAGAGAGAGTTTATGGCCGGCACGTGGGAAGGGCACATTACCAAGAGGTGAGAGGTCAGGAAATACAGGTGGCGGAATGACAGCTGTAAACAAGGTGAGCGTGCGGGCCGAGAAGTAATCACACAGTAGGCACGTTGCATTGTGGGTGGTGACCACTGGCAGCAATGCAATAAACACCCCTCAGAAGAGGTGTGCAAAGAAAGAAACAGGGTTAACGGTAATGCAAACCTGTGCAGTTAAAAAAAAAAAAAAACAAAAAAAAACAAGTATTGCAGTTAGAAGAATTGACTAAGTAGGAGGACTGGGCTAAAAGGGTGAAGATTAAGGGCATGAATGAGATCAGGTGGTGGGAGAGACCGTCGTGTGAAACTGCTCTCCCCTGGTACTGTTTCACAGCTCCTGTGCCAGATATTGCCTTGGCAGGGCTTAAATCTGATCTACTTTCTTAGTGCCTAATAATTATATTACATGCATAATTATGCAATAATAAAATCTGTAGTCAACTGAAGTCAAATTTGCCTTTAAATGACTGTTTCTTCAGTCAGTTTACTTAGTGTAGACTCATTTGTGGAGCACTTCTTGAGATGCTGGCTCTCTAAGAATTTCTGGTGGTCCTCGATGGAGAAGGTCATAGGACTTTAGGCAGTCAGGTGACCACAGGTAAGCACAGTTTACACATGTCGGCTCATGGTCTTTTGTGATAGTATTTTCCTTCCAGGTTTCTTTAATGCCACAGAATGTTTTCAAAGCTTGCAAATTAATCCTGTGGACAGCAATCTAATGTATCATGTTTTTTTTCTTAGCTTGGTCGTTCTGACATTGGGGAAGTGATTCAATTAACTTTTTTTTTTTTTTTTCTGGTAATGTTATGCAAGACATGGTAGACCTTTAATAACTTTGATTTCAAACAAATTTCACTTTACTTCTCAGCTGAGTACTTTAGATGGCTTTTAAAGGATGTGGTTTAGCAGTAATACTGTATGTCAGTATATTTACAGTCCCAAGGAGAAGTGCTACATGTTTGCTTTGTGGTATGCATGCCGCTTAAAGGAATTTAGTTCCTGTCCCACAGAACAGAATAAATGGCTGCTTTTAAAATTAAATCGGGTTTGGAACATGCTGGAGAAATTGAAAAATGTCTTTACAGTCTTCCTTGCCCATTATATGTACATACAAAGTCCAACTGAAGTTTTCTTTTGGGTAGTGAGTAGGTATATTCATTTCTGAGTTTACTGGTTTTCCAACAGCTTGATTAGGGTTCAATAACGTGTAACAGGATCTTACATACATGATGTCCTGACAAAAGAGTCAGATTGTGTTATCCCTAGCTCAGACATAGCTGGGCTAACTGTAACTGCGTTTCTTGATTGTCATAGGACACAAATCTGTGTTATGAATGTTACATGAAAAATGTTTCCCTTGAACATTACAGGCAATTTTTAAAATATGAATCAAATATAGTTATTTTCCTGAAACACATCAGAGTACACATTGTGCTGTCATCTCACAAAAAGATTTTTTCCATGACACTGCATGATGAAGATCACGTGTATCCACTCTATTTAGAATCATGTACACGTAACCACAATGGTATGTGATCAACTCGTGTGTTACACAGACTCACGTTTCTTCATCTTCAAATGTTTTTTTCTTTTTTCCCCTGACTTTCTGGGTATGAGGCTGCTGTAGTGAGAATGCACTTTTAACATTTTGTTTTAAATTTTTAATTTTATTAATTTTTCATTTATGCATTTTCACCATTTAGTGAAGGATGCATACTTTACAATAGACACATGCAAGAGTCTGACTTAATTTTTTTTTTAAGAATGGCCATTTTATTGGTGTTAAACAGATTACAGTCAGAATTTCAGATCTCTTAGCAATGGAAGAGAATGGTCAACGTGCTAAAAATAGTACAATTCTTATCTGGCAGTAAAAGCCTTTCTCACAGAGCACAATGGAATATGTGCTAACAGTCAGACATACTGGCTGATGGTATTGACACTCAAACTTCAGTAAAAACAAGAGGGTTACTTCTCTGTCACGCTTATATTATAATGTGCGGTCTGTTAATTAAGATAATTACTGTGCAAGGGAGATGAAGGCACGGATTGGTAGAGCAGTATCATCAGTGACCAGGTTGCAGATATGCAACATTAGAGGTGCTCTCCAATAATTTCACATCATTTAATTACCCAAGAAATATTGCACATCAATGTATTCCCGGACGTGTTAATTAATAGCTCTATTTCTATGCTGCCTGAAACTCTGCCTGAGGCACCAGCAAAACGGTCATCATTTTGGGTTAAAACTGGACTTGTTCTTTTGCAAATCATTGTGTGTTAGCTTTCAGCTCTTATTTCCAGTTTGCATTATATATTTCTTCATGTGCCATAACTACTTGTGATAAAAATGCACTTTTTTATTTAACGTGATTTTTTTACAGCTCAGTGAGCAGCTATGCACAAGGTCAACTTCTGCTACTTCTCAAACTAAGAATCCTTCATGAATGTTCATGTAGGTTTACAGTATTTCATGAAGGCAATCTTCATGCCTTTATGAAGATGTTGGAAAAGTAACAGCTTTGACAGTACAGTAAAGTGTCATCCACTAATTAATAATGTTAATATGTGTTAATAGTTGCTTTTATGTTTGTGGTGTTTTCCTTATGCAGACCCCTGTGTTTTCTGAAGTTTAACCAAGCTGAATAAGCAGAAGTGAGGAACACACTTTAATGCTCTCTCCTCCTGGGTGGCTGAGCGGGTGCCTGGGTCATGTGACAGCACACATGAAAATTGGCGTTCTTGTTGGGCTTCGGTTCACCGGGTCTTTGCTGACCTGAGGCAATCGCTGAACATTAGGGAGCTCCAGCATCTTGTTGTCAAATCAGTCACTCTTTTCTGTGCTGGAAGGATCGGGCCAGTGTGTTTAAATGCCAAGTTGGACGCTGTTAGACGTTCCTTAGCGCCAGCTGGTGTGTCCCAGTAGAACGTGTCCTGGAGGGATCAGAAGCCACAATCCTGCTAAGAGCAAAAAACTACCTGATGTTGTATCACTCAAGTTGATATAAATAGAAAAGTATGATGTATTTTCACATATGTCAGTTCAACATGTCCTAATGTATACAGGTGTGAATAACCTCACTAGTCATACTCTGTCACTGTAAATAAGTGCACAAGGAGTCTTTTTAGTTGGAACATTACTGCCAAAATATAGAGTGAAATATTGAAATGTGTACACAGATAGGATATATAATGGGATAGCTGTAGTTTAATTGCTCTGTCATATACTTGTCACATAATTATTGCATACGCTCAGTAAAATATATTTGTGTTTCATGGTACATGAATTTGATGTTTTCTGATCGTTGTAATATATTTTGTTACACACTGTGTCCTATGAATAAGTTATCTTAACATTCTGCCTACAGAATGAAAAGTGTATTAATCCTGGTTTACTTACTGTAATAATGGTGTTTTATTAATTTTCTATACCTGCGTTTGTG
>JABJVR010024737.1:0-24589 GCA_025773905.1 Chitala chitala
TTTAATTTTAATTTTCAGGGTGTCTTTGAATTCAGCCCTCTTTAGGTTAATAATTTTCATTTCCACCAAACGATGTGACATCCTTTTGTTCCTAACACATTACGCAGTCCATATCAGTATAGATATCCAGCATGATTTTTTTTCCCCCATTGAGATCTGATGTGTTTTCAAAGTGTTCCTTTAATTTTTTTGAGCAGTGTATATGAATTTCAATTATCTGCACCATAAAAATACAAAAAAAAAAAAAAAACATGGGGGAGGGGGAGCAAAAACCTAAATCAGCCTGGTACTGACAAAATTATTAGCACCTCTTAGAAGTTGTAAGAAACTACTGGACTTTGAGTAGGTGATCCTACTTTAATTAGTATTTAAAATTGGAATTTAAAACACACACAATTAACCAATTTAAAAAGAGAAAAACTGATTCGATCCACACACAGCAAGCACCTAACTTATAAAAGGTGTCAATAATTCTGCCAATACCTGTTTTGTACTTGTGTGTAAAATGCATTTAGATGTGGCCTGTGTCCCAGGTTTTTTGTTGTTGCAACACAAACAAAGAATATGTACATATATCTTAACACCAAAGCATCTGCAGTGCCAATGTTTTCCCCCACAATTTTAGTGAAGAATAAATAAGGATATATTGGTAAGTACAGTAATTTATCTTACAGAGTAGCATATACCTTCCTAAAAATCATCATGATAAAATTTTGCTCACATATTTTACACAAATAAAAAAACACCAGCACGTAGAGAAAAATATGGTTTGTGCAAAACATTAAACACCTTTTCGATCTCACATGGTACACGTACAGAAAAACTAACCTAGTCAAAACACAGCAAGTTTTTTGCATCATAAGATCCTAGTAAATTAATTCTGTTCTAAATACTACCTTGACAAAAGACAACAGAGTAGCTGGTTGTGTTTGTTCCAAAGCAACTTTCCATGGGCCAAATCTCACTTTAAATCAAATATGACTCTTACGCTGTCTCAGTACAAAGAGACTGATCAAAATTCCATTAGGTGGATACCTAATAAGTGGATAATTAACTTATATGGATAGTGAGTCAACAGTGCTATGACTTTAATGGAGTGGATATGGAGAAAGCATACAAATCAATTGACAGGGTAAAAACCTTCAGGCCCGCCTCACAGACTCTAACATCAGTGACACTGAACATGTGGCGAGAGAGAACACGTCGCAAAATCAAAACACGACTTGCTACTTCCCACACTCGGCAGTACCTGTAGCAGGTGCTCACCTGTCACGCCGATTTCATTCTTTGTCCGAAGCCCAGCCTCCACAACGCTACAGTTCTCCATGTTTTCTCCCAGTAGAGAGCAGTAACAACAAAGTACTTGTACAGTAATGTTCAGCACATTAAAATGTCTCAGCAAAACTTTATAATGTTAATAATTTGTCAGTTTTAAGTTTCTATAGCCATGAGACCAAAATTACATATTGACAGCAAAAAAAAAAGTGGTATAAACAGGCACTAAAACCATGAATTAAAACGTAAAAGAGAACTGGCTGTGCATGTGATGTAGAGGAGCCTCTAGTAAGCTGGTTCGGCCAAACACTTACTACAGGGGTGTCCAATCACAGTCCTGCAGGGCCGCAGCGGGTGCAGGTCTTTGTTTCAGCCAGTTTTTGAACCTTTTAACCATAATTGATTTTTTTTTGTATAACTGTTATATATAATTGTGGCAATCCAGAAATTCTAATTAAGATTTACTAATTTTTAAAAGAATTTTTAACTATGACGAGGACTTCCTGATGTTGCTTCTTACCATTTTTTGACAATTATATACTTTGGTCTTTTAATCAATTTTTTGTTAATGATCACTTAAGTCGTTAAGTCACTGCTCCTGATTAAACACTTTTTCATTTGCACCTGTTTCTACTGTTCATTTATTATTACAATTTGAATGCAATTAATTATTCCTGGTTTGAATAATACACCATGTTAAATTATCCAGACAATTTCTACTCTGATTCTGTGGTTTCAGCGACATTTTAATGTGTGATTTATACACTTGTTACAGATCTGAAAGCAGAAGAGACTCACATTTAATTTTCTTCTTTGTAACTCATTTCTGCTCAAATGATTAAAACAACTAAGTTCAGACATATGCAAATGAGCAGGAAGAAAACAAAGAAGCAAGGATGTTATTGATATTTCATTGAGAAAGTTGTCAAATTAAAATGAATGAACTGGTTGCAAGAAACACCTGCACTCACTGCGGCTCTCCAGGTCCATGATTGTACACCCTTGATTTAGGAAACCGCTTCTTGTTAGAATATAAAACCACAAGTGTGGTTAAGTAAATACTCTTCATATCTGTATCTGCATAGATAGTCCGGGCACTACCCGCCAAAGCAGACTCCACTGCACTTCACAACCACATAGAATAAAACAGGTGTTCTCATATATGACCAATTTGAATTTCAGGTTTTGGGCAAAAATTGCTGAGCAACATGTTTTGGTGTAGGATTATTCTCAGTGGCTATACAGTAATCCCACAGAGGTCCACAAATAAATGAATGAAAGAGATGCCAAAATTTTGCAGACAGCCCAAAGGGTAACTAAAAAGGATTATGACACGCTGCACCTAGAACTGAGGAAAATCCCATGCAAAAATGGCATTAGCATTCCCACAGCAGTACTGTGTGTGGATACCACCGTGCCCACAGCCAGCGTAACGGCAACACGTATTGACACTGCAATGTTTACGGTTCCCAGAATGCCACTCACACATACGTGAGCCCCTTGAAAAGCCTTATTCAGTGAACAGTGACACGTCCTTGGAAGCTGTGAGCACCTAAACCCACATGACACACCGACAGCCAAATCCCAAACAGCTTTAAATAATGACAAATGTATATCAGAGTGCAGGTGATTACCGCATCGTAATCCAAGGTCCAAGTGCAGTTCAGTATTACCATTAAATGGAACATTACGCTTAAAATGGCATATAATTCCTTCCTCCAGACAAGTGTTTTTTAATGCAACAGAATGTGTAACAACAAGCTAAATTACACAAACAGAATTGTTTTATAGCCAGAAGAGATGAATGACGACACCTTGCGTTTCTTTGATTTTTACAGTGTCAATCACAGCTAGAAGTATGGCAGAGGCGGAGAGGACAAATTAATTTGTCTGGCTTACAAATATTTTGATTTGTAGGCGCAACACGTTTCCTGTTTAGGACTGAGACGTTTGTTACAAAGGGGCTAAAGCATTAAGACTGTCCTTTCTTTAAGATGACAGTTTTTAAAAGTTTAACAATTATCAAAATTTTTTTAAATCAAACTATCTGACCAATTTATATAATACAAAAAAAATATTAAGTATAAAATGTGTTATGTTGTGCCAATATAGGCAGTTGTTTAACAAAGTTCTAGATGTTCTCATTAAAAATTATAAGGTACTGGGTCTACAACCTACATTTTATGAAGTTAGAGCTGTGTAATTTTGGGTTAAATGTGGGAAAATGTGGATGTATGTCATGTATTTCTGTGGATAAACTGTTTAAGACAGGTGGAAGTTAAACTAAGGTGTTTTGTGTGGGAACAGGAGGGAGTGGAAGGAGATCTGGCAGGAACATGACGTTAACATCAGTTGTGTGAAGACCTTTACAAGAAGGCCTTTGATTCTGTGAATCATCACAAACTCTGGAAAGTAATAAGTGAAACAGCGGAGGGTGAGGGTATAATCAGGGCTGGCACAGCTTCGCCACGGGCCTTTGAACTGCGGTTTGGCAAAGCTGTCTGACATCAACTGTCACGTTGAAGATAAAAAGAAGAACCACACTGTATTGGTTTCCAAATTAATAGTAAAAACATCAACTGTCACCACTGACATTTATTCAAAATAAAATTAAATGAAAACCAGAACATGTTGACAGAAGCGGTCTGATTGCTCAATGGGTAGAACATCAGACTTGGATGCAGAAGTCTCCTGGTTTGAATCCCAACCCAGCTGCCAGGTGTGTCCTTGAGCAGGACACCCCAGCTCACAACACCCCAGGAGTCGGGGGGGCTACTACAGGTACAATACTGACTAAAGACCTCTGTTCCACATAACATAAAACACATCATGTTACCACTAGAAAATGTGTAACTGGGGGATGATCACAAAATGTAAAATGTTCACAAAATGAACTGGAAGAACCTGCAGATGGGTAAGGTTTGAAGTACATTAAAAAGTGGCAGGCATAAATGAGGTCCTACTTTTGACTACAATGAAAATTTATAACATTGACCTGGAAACAGTCATTCTCTGTAAGCATGGTAGGACGACTGGGAGAAACAGCAGGTCACTCATGAAGTGTGCTGTGAGCACTAACAAAGGTCAACACCTGTTCACCCCATACTCACCAATATCCAAGCATTTTCACAAATTTAGGTCACTCTGGCATTTCCCTAATCCAGTGTTTCCCAACCTTTCCTGAGCCACGGCACATATTTAGCATTAGAAAAATCCCACAGCACACCACACCAAACACAAATGTCACAAAAACTATATATAATAAAATATAATGATCATTGGATAATTGGGCTGGATAATTTCCCACAGTACACATGATGATCTCTCACGGCACACTAATGTACTGTGGCACAGTGGTTGGGAATCACTGCCCTAATCTACTCTGAATTATAGTACCTCATCTTGTGCAGTGGAGGGCGCTGTAGGAACAGGTTCTTCCACTGCATCATCAGGATGACAGGTTAGTTGGTGGGAAAGGACATCCTCCAGAGAACTGAACAGCTGGTAGCACGGGAAGCACATGTACAGAGAGGTGCCGCTGTCCATCATTACCTGCAAAGGGACACACCAGCAAACACCACAGTTAGGCCCTCACTGCAGCAGCCAATCACAAGACAAGCACTCGCTTGCAACAAAAACAAGGTGTGAAAGTCCATCCTACTCCCTCCTGCCTTTAGTTAGTGAGAATTCACAGTAAGGGTGTGAAACCAACAGCAGGCACACAGTGAGAATCCCATACCTGCCTTCACTCCCCACACACATGCATGCACAGGCAGAGAAACTAAAACCTGGTATTTTACATGGGACCACACCTATAAAACTTTTTTTTTTTTATTTACATAAGCCACAGTCATAGGGCCAGTTTATACATTAAGCCATTTTAAGTAATGCATCTAATCACTGCAACCATATTAACCACATCCATACCATATATATATATTAGTATCCAATATATATATATATATGCAATGATTTATGAGTGAAACTGTACCCAGTGATTAATTCACAGCGGGCAAGAAGTACAGTAGTATGAAAGTGTGCCAAGGTGAGGAGGTCAGCAAGTCTACAGGAGTAACTACTAAATTTTAATTAAACAAGGTATTTCTGTGCGTCCCGTTTTGCATTTTGTTAACACAATATACTCATGAGTAACATAAAGCACGCTGATTTACACGGCTGGTGCTTCAGTTAAGATAATACTAACTGTAAAATGCTCAGTATTCCATGAACGTGTGTTTTTTCGTGGAGAGCTAAACTTAATAATTACTATTTAATTTACGTAATATCGTTGTATTTACACTCAAATTCTATATTATAGCGTATAATTGATATTTTTGTTAAACATTTCAAATCCGTGCTTCGGATGCCAAAACGACATGGACTGTAGCGTTCATGTTATGTATTCAGTGAGCACTATAAAGGTAAATAAGGCGGATATCTGCTATCCCAGCGGACCCCACATCGGAAATTCTAGGCTTGTGTAGCTCTATGGTAGCTACCGGTAGCTGCCATTGACCTTTCTCGCTAATACATATGTATATGTTCCTGTTGTCGGCTAGAAAAGAAACTACAGCATGCCTTCACTGGGATGAGGAGTGCGCAGGAGGAGCATCGAGTACAAAATACACACCAAAAGCAACATTTACTCACTGTGCTTCATCGATTTCTCGAGCTTTGTCAAAATTAAAGGAAGCATTCCAGTAAGTCAGTTGCTGATTGGCTGGTTAACAGTTGTAAAATGAGCAATCGTTTAAGTTTAATTCTGATAGGTTGCTTTTACATACGATGTATTAAAATGGCGCGTAGGAAACGCGCGCGCCATGATGGTGATGAAAAACACACAGCAGAATTATTGCGCATGCGTAGAAATATGGGACCATAGAACTTAAAATGTCATTTCCTACGCGTTATAATTGTAATCATTTACGTTACATATAATTCAGTAACGTACCTAAGACGTAATTAACGTAACTAAAAAAACATTTACGTAATATTAGGGGCTGCAGTTATAAGCGGTTATTTGATATAGTTTTTACTTTTTCGCAGAGTAACACTATTTTGTAATATAAGGAACTGTGTAGTGTGACAACTCAACGCAACTTAATATCTTGCATACCCGTTACGTCTGATAGTGGTTTTATATATATTATGGGGGATATTTATGATATATATAGACACATTGCCAGTGAACACTACTTCATACATTTCAACCTTCCTGTTATGTCATTGTAAATTTTTATTTTCTTTAGAATATCTGGATAAATGTTAGTGATACATTGTAATGACGCCTGCATGAACTGCTGTTTATACCACAATATTGTAGCGACCCCTGCATGTGACAGCTGGTCGGCTGCACTGACTGATATTTTATATTTTACATAAATACAAGTCACAAATATAGTATTAAAAGATTAATTTCTAAATTTATTCACTGAAACATTGTTTTCCCCCGATCTTGAAACCATCTTAACTTAAATGTATTCAGAGGTGTTAGTGGACACTATTCAATGTATAATAGTCTTATCAATATTTTACTGTGTACTATTGAATTTGTTTAAACAAAAACAGGTTATATTGTGAATATTTATGTCTGGTGAAAGACAAAATCATAAAATAATGATGATATGTTACTTAAGGGTGTTTTGTTATAAATAGGCCTAGGAACTGTAAAGTAGTGTAGAAAAGTACAGTTGTACTTCATATTCTTTCATTATTGTTCATTACGCTGAAAGGAAAAATTGTTAGAGAAAATTGATCTTCAGTAAGTATGTAACACTGTAAAAATGTTTGGTTTATTTCAGGAACAAGAATATGCAACACCCGTATCACCCTGATTATTAACCTTAACAACAGGTTGCAACACATGTAACAATCTATAACTGCAACCAACCACTTTCTTCTATAATGTTACATTTTTTTCTAATGATCTGCAGCAATTCAGTGTACTCAATATAGTTTCAGGAATGATGCTGTAAAGTCCAACATCAAATTTAGAAATGCTTCATCTTTCTTTGCAGAAAATGTACACATTCTCTTATATCCTCCTCCTATCATATTTATAATTCAGTTAAAATCAGTACATTTTAATTTTATATAGCAGCTTTTACAACAATGTTGCTTAGAAAGAATTCATAACAAAAAGGTATTAAACTGCTTACTTTTACCATACAGTATTTATTAACACATCTGATGTATCTACAGCTCAGACAATGCTGCTGCTCAGCACAGTGGCTCAGCACATAGCAACATACTGGGGCACATACACAAATGCATGTAATCACAGTAAAAATAGGTATATAAAATTTAGATACATATATAAACATATATAATTTTTAAATTATTATTTACAAGTTTGCGCAGTTTTACTAGTTAGCCATGAATGTTGTCATTGCAAACTCTTGAAGATAGTTAGTAGTTTTTTTTTGGAACAATTCTAACATGTCAGGAAACAAAAAACATTTAATCTTATGTCACTCAGTGTTTAATGTCTTCCCCCTGACTTTTTTTTTTTTTTTTTGCTTTGTACTTCACTTGTAAGTCAACTTGGATAAAAGTGTCCCCCAAATGACAATGTAATGTAATGTACTCACATAGTGATTATAATGGGAATTTACAATAGAAAGAATAGGAATATATTTCCTTTACGTTACGTGATTTATCATGCTCTGTATAGTTTCTGACACATTACCAGGAAAAAAAACTTACTTTTCCATTATGCAACTGCTATTGAATTATCACATATAATTATCAGACTGATTAAAAAATCGCAACTAAAAAAATCATATAACAAAAAAAAGCATGAGCAGTCATATGTTCCCATAGTTTGAAGGGGCATTACACCACCACAATGCAGAAGGCTGGGGCTGCCCCGAAATGACTGTGTGAACACTGGCAGTATTTTTTCCCCATGGGAGTGAAAGCAATGGCAGCGGTATAGCATCTTCTAGATTTAAAGTTGTCATTTTTGCAGTGGGATGCACAGCAATAGTTGTTCTGTTTTTTAAAGACATTGTTAATTTTCACTTTCATATATGTGCACATCTTCAGTGATATACTTGGGATCCTTGGGAGGTTTGGCTCTTTTAAGATCATACCCAATCTCCCAGGTCACACAGCATGGACTTGTCAGACCCCAGCTTGTGTCCAATTAGCAAAAAATAAATATTTACCACAAGTCCCAAGTTTCTCTCCTTCTGAGCCACAGGCAGCCTGTCTATTGCCTTAAGGGTTTTTTTGTTTGGCTTTTCTTTTCATCTATATTTTGATGCCCAGTGTGGTGAGGTTTCTGGCTTGTGATTATGTCACAAAACCCTGCAGCCACTTCATCAGGCAAGCACCTCCATCCACACTGCTGGACTAAGTGATTAAGCCTTCATATTTGTAGTTTTCTTCAAAAAACATCCTCAAGGTGGGCCTTCCAAGGCACTGTTAGCTTTATTAGGATGATGTGTTTACTAGGGTGTAACCATGTGACTAGGTCTGATCTCAGGGTGGTTGTTGCAATGCACCGTGGGAACAGTTGTGTTTCATGTGCTGTGGGAAGATTCCAACTGACCCTCTTGTGGTGGTGGAGGGGGGGGCAGCTGCTCTCCAGATCTGATCAAGCTGATCAAAATCTTTGTGGGGTGGATTTGGTCAGTTGCTTCTCTTCTGCGGTTCACTAGAAGGAGCTGATTAAATTTTTTTCTGTTTCATCATAACATTTATGCTCTTCTTGCCCATTTCCCTCTGGCTCCTTCACTGTATTTTAAGTATCCAAAGCTGGGTATTATGTGAATATATATCATATACACATGATAAATACCAGATGTATTCCATACAACAAAATAAAGTGCACACATATTGTCAGATAGATCACCGGCAAAGGTAGGCATGAATCTCTTTACTTGATGTTTATGAAATTATGTATTTATTTTAATATTCCACACAATCCACATAGCACAAACAGATTTTGATTGGTAATTTCTCATTGTTGCCTGTAGATGGTGATGCGGTCATGCAGACTGAATATGAAGCCTGACTTTTTTTTTTTTTCTGCAACAGAAAATTTTTGAAAATCAAATGTGACTAAACTGTAGAACACAGTGGGCTGCTATAATCAAGACTCCCAGATTCTCCCTTTGAACCCCTAAAAGCCTTATTTTTTTTCTCAAGTGGCTGCAGTACCCTAACTTCCCTCTCAAGAGAAAAACAGCAAAAAGTTTTCATTCTACCTAATAAAATCAAAGCCTTGAAATGAAAATGGTCTCTTTTCTCATTTTCTCATAAGGGATTAGGGAGAACCCTGTAAGGCAGCATATTGCTCCCTCTTTTGCCAGTGAGGCTCCGGGCAGTGCCCTCCCTTCCTGGTGAGGCTCCGGGCAGCGCCCTCCTTTCCTGTCATCCTGTGAGATGTCACGACTCCCTTTATTTCCTGTGAAACACAAAATGGTTCCTGCTGTTCCTGAGCTCCCTGTGAGAAAACAGGTGATGTCCTCTATTGCTGACTGTCCCAAAGAGTTCCAGGTACCCCACCAGCACTGATGCATGGCAGGGGGGTGTTGGGGGCGGTAAGTGGCACCACCCAGGTAAGTGGGTGGAAGACTAGACTTGCTATCAGGTCCCACTCCTACCTTAGCATTTACCCTCAGGATCCCATTGATGCTAGAGCTGGCATCTACAGTGAGCTTGGTGTGGTTTTTGGGGTCAGCATACGCTATTGCAGTGTCATTAGTAAGGCTGCCCTTCAGTGTACTCAGTGGTATGTCCCGTTTCTCATCTCTGTCCCAAGGTGCGTCTTTCCTTATCAGCTTCCCCAGGGGGCAGTGGCTGTGGCAAGGTCAGGGATGAAGTGAGAACATCAGCTGACCCTGCCAAAAGGTTGCTAACTTGCTAACTAGCATCTTTGAGTTTCCTAACTTTAATGATAAATTTTTCAAGTCAGTTGATATAAATCTGCCTGCCTTAGTGTAAAGCGGAAGAGAAAAAAATAATTCTAGTGTGCTGAATTTATGTTTGTTGTGACTGAGAGCAAGAACACTTTCAGTGAGCTGCTCGAAAATGCAATCCTTTTGCTAGTCCATGCACCAAGTGCGACAGGTCGCCTGGGTGTGCACCCCTGAAACCGTCAGGTCCATCAACAGCCCACAAATTACCCACATCTGTATCTAGTTTTTCTAACGTGGCTCCTGCTTAAAAGCAGTCTTCCCCCAAGGCTGGATAGTGACATATTTGCTTTCATTTCTGTATAAGCCTTAGAGGGCATGTGTTAACTCCCACTCCTGTTTTTCATTGCCTGTGTCTTCATCTCCGACCCTGCCGTCCTTGGTGTCCCCTCCTGCTGTGTCACCTCAGTCACACATCACCACGTGGATTCTATAGCACACGGGCAGTCGAATGCCTGCGTCAGTAACGAGTACGCCTTAACAGAAACCAAACCAATAATTACAAGGGGTATCTGCATACCTTTGCACACACTGTTCTGGTAGTACTCTGCCAAATAAATGGGCTCATAGTACAGATCTCATTATAGGCCACACAGACCATAAAGACTTGCAGAGCTGGCTAGGGCTGGAGATCACCTAGTGTGATACTTTCTAATGTTAATACAGGTTCAAAAGAACATGAATATGCCACAGCTGTTGCACAATTACATGTCATCTGATAAACCCATTAGGAAAATCCATTGTGTAAAACCCTCTGAGTTAGGGCAAGGATGACTTTCAATGAAAAATGAGCACAAGTTGTTCATTAATATATGCGGTGCTAATTCTTAGCAGTAGTTATATGGTGCTTACAGATGCACCCAAAAGCATTGGTAACCTTCCACTGCTTAAAAAAAGAAAAAATTTGGTGAAATGAACTGGAACTTCCCAAACCAACTGGCACCCACCGTTCCTTATGCCACTTGGCAGACTGTTGATGTGGAACTTATTACATATATTCTAAAAAATAGAACAAAAATAGCAAGGACAAAATTATTGATTATATAACTTATTTAGCAGAAAGTTGTGATATTTGTCTAATAGTGAAAGGGTACCAAAAGCCTTTAAAGGTGTCTGTATGTTTCTTTATATAAAGGTATAAATGGTGTGTTTGTTTCGTATACCCCAAGGAAGGAGAACAAAACTGGAGTTGATACATTAAAAACTGCGAGATGAAGAGGGTCACACAGTGTCACAGTTACTGCCTGAGGCAACGATCTCTCAACGAGCTTCAAGCCCCACCCGCTCTGTTACTGTTCATCTCTTTCAAGTCTCTCCCTCTTTAGCACTTATTTAAGCTTGAAACTCACCCTAGTCTCTGCTTAGTGGTACTTTTTTCCAGTTTTTCATGTCTCCTTCTCAGGTCCTGTTTGGTATTAATTCCTCTGTGATGTGAGATAGTAACAGCCCACTCCCTGTGACATAGAATCATTTACCCGTCCATGGAAATAAAAAAAACCCCACATCCCAAGATCCATGTATTTGATGTGGCTATGTGCAGGGACTGCTTCCTCTGTCCTGGATGCCAAGTTAAGCAGGCATCAATATATCAATTATTTATATGTGCTGGAAATATTCAAAAGGACAAATAGGTTGAATGAAATAAAATATTTTGGATAGTTTTAAAAATCATGAGATTTAAATTCTACAAGTCCAGCTATCTGTTGGAGCTGTGCAAATGTAAAGCCATCCATCAGCATAAGTGCTATTTTAATCGCACAGAAGAGCAACCTGCTATGAAAACAAACTTCTATTTGCATCTGACACGCCCTGAGATTTCATTCTCGGTAAATCCAGGTCATAGTTTACCGAGCAGTTTTCACCCCCACCGCTCTCCACTCCTGGCCCTGACCTCTTTTCCACTCTCGCCTAATAACTCGGCTCAAACCCAGCAGATGCAGGTTCCAACTCTACCTTTGGTCTCTGTCAGGTTGCTGCCTGAGAAAATGCAAGACACAGATGGGTGGGCTGTGGACTGCGGTACAAGAGAGCTCAACTAATTTAGCGAGGTGCAGACATGCCTGTGTGTACATCAAGTATATACGAAGACTGTGAGAAATCACAGAGAAAGTGTTGTTAGACAGATTCTAGATCATAAACATCTATCAGCTGAATTTAGACCTTGATAAGTCACAGGTTTCCAAACCCATCACACCCTATATAATCGCTAAAAGTCAGCAAAGGCCTCCCGAATAAACACACAGGGCTGCACTAGTTCACTGGTTGAAGATTGTAGCTCTGCTTGTAACTGGAAAAATCAAGTCATGAGACGGACACTTTTCTTGTGTATCAAACTCCTCCCCTCAAAAGAACATAAACCAGATGTTTACAAGGGCTTTTAGTCGAAAGACAGAAAATGAATGTACTTGCGTCACTTTGATTAAGCGACATGTGGCTTTTTTGGCACCAAAATTTGAAATCTGGCTGAAGGTATTTCCTGAAAAAACAATATGTATTGTGGAGTCCACTTTATTGGGTAACCTTGGGTCTGGTCACACAATATTCAGTTGTGCAGAGACGTACATGCTAACAGACTGGCATTTGTGTTGTGCCCTCAGCAGAAGCTCATCCATGTTCTCTGCATGACTGATTGTATTTTCTGCATTGTTTTCACTAATCACACTTGAGAGGGTGGCAAATTGCCTTTTAAAACAAGAAAAAAAAAAAAAAAAAAACAACATTTTCCATACTGCTTATTCTATTGAGGGTTGTGGGGGTCAGCTATCCCAGATCTTTTTTGGGACAAGGCAGGGGACAACCTGGATGGGGTGCTAACTCATCACAAGGCACAATTACTCGCTCACATACTATGGGAAATCTGGAAACACAAATTAGCCTACAACAAATATCTAATCTGCAAAAGGAAATCTGAGAACTCAGAGGAAACTCCTGGCAATTATGCAAACTTGACACTCTCAGAGACGAGGCAGTCCCAAAATTGAGGCATTCAGACCTCCAGCGCTAGAAGTGCAAGGCAACAGTGACAACCACTGTGCACCCTCTAACTAAGTGAAACCCAATTAGAACAAAAACTGTAAAGAGGGGAACTTTTGTCAGTCTTATGAAACCAGAATGCCTGTCCTACAGACATAACACTGGCTAATATTTCAGTCTGTTGTTTTTTTGGCCGATCATTCAAAATTATTTAATTTCTCAGATTGAAGAAGCTAGCTGCACTACACCAAAAGCTACTGCAATGTATTAGGTTTAATTTTTTTTCCCCAAGTTTTGGAACATAAATGTGCTGAGGAATTGTGAAAGCTGGTAGCCACCTATCTGAGATCTCATATGTGGCTAGAAAATTGTGCTGTAGAGTGATTTATACACTTATGACCCATCCACTTAAACACTTGTTCCACTCAAGTCAGTAGTAGAAAAACTGGAGCAGAGACACGCAATCCACATAAGCGGATACCTGATAAGTGGATTGTTTGTTTAAGTGGACTGAACTGTACACACGTCCCATGGGAGGCTACATATTTCTCAGTTCCTGAACACCGATGTATGTGAAATGCAAATACAGTAAATCCCTATAATTATGTGATGCTGGGGTTTAAAAAAATGTGTGTAAAATATGGAGTCACATTATTGCAAGGTCAATAAAAATGAATACATTTGTGCAGTATACTCATTTTTGTGAAAAACAAATTTACTCATTACTCAAATACAAGATAAGAACATACAAAATGGGCGTGCTGTCTTATTACTTAAACATTCACAATTGGAAAAAGCATACTTGAAGTTAAAAGCTACATTTTTACTTAAAAAGAGTCCAAAATTGTACGTATACGAAGTGTTAACTACGTACAAAGAAAACAACAAAACTAAACCAGATGTAGAATTGGTACAAAAAAAACCAACTAAAACTAACCAAATAAAGACTAATTCAATAAATAAATGTCTCATCTTGGTCTTTGCACAAATTAAAACTGCTGCTGGGAAAAAAAATTCAGTATCTCAGTATCAAAAGCAATATGTGTCATATTGTCTGTCATGGTGTTTGATTGATTTTCACTGCTAGAAAATTAATTTCAGTTTATTCAACAGTCTCAGTGATGAACAGGAAAAACTTTTTTGAGATCATCCATCTATTCTCCATACTACATATTCTGTGGAGTATGTGCAAGCCAATGGCAAGGCACCATCGCACATCCAGTAACATATTATTGGCAATTAGAAAACACCAATCAGTCTACATCGCATGCCTTTGGACTGCGGGAGGAAGCCAGCTTACCTGGAGGAAACCCACAAAGCACCATGAATGTGCAACCTCCATTAACACAGACTAGCAGCGAGATTTGAATCCCCAACCATGGAGGTGCAAGATAACAGTGCCAACCACTGAGCCACCATGCCCTCAAATTTTACAAACCAAAGCAACAAAAAGCAGGCATGTTTTATAAAAGCAAATACTGTACACCTGCCATAGAAATAGTGTCCACAATTTTTACACTGTATATAGTGTACATATTTTAGCATGTCCCCTTCAAATATACAGGTGTCGACTCAAAAAGGAAATTTCAGGCATGTTTTAAACAATAAATACTCAAGGAATTCAGTCTGAGTTTAAAACCAATTTTAATGAAGCATAATTACAATGTAATTAGAGAAGGAGTATGGGAGAACACTCACCATTAAATCACAAACGCCCCATCCACTGACTTAAACACTGAAAAACAATGTTTGTAAAGGTACATCTTTACTATAAAACAAATGACATTCCCCTAAAAGAATACAACAAAATAAAAATGAATATCTGATAAGAACTAGCTTCAACCCCGACGCCCACCAGTCCCACAAAAGAGCCCCACCCATCCCAACCCCACCCCACCTCCCTCAGAGCAGCGAGTCCTGCCTTAGTTAACCTGTCTTTACAGTAACATCCCGCTTAACTCCATTTACATCTCTGTACATTTAAATGTAAATGGAGGAAAAGGCTGATGCTCGGAGAGGTGAATCATGTGCTAATAAAATTTTCCAGAACAAAATGCGAAAACAAAGGTGGCGAAGACATAAAAGCCAAACAAAAGATATTAGAAAGGTGTATTAATGCAAATGAAGGATATTGTAAGACTTGTCTCCTCAGGGGTGGGAACATCTTTAGCACACACACACACACACACACACGCACGCACGCACGCACGCACGCACGCATCTCCCAGGCCACATTTACTCAGCTCATAGCTCGTGTGAACTCACCCGGTAAAGACATGGTCCTCAGCCAACCAAGGGACCGCTGTCAGAAATGGGCCACCCATGGCAAAAGCAAGTTATGGAGCTTTTCTTTCAGAGGAAAGCACTGCCTGGGGCACGCAACCAAGAAGTCATGTTCAAGATGTGGTTCTCAACACAACTTCAATCGCCATGTCAAGTGTTCAGGTTGACTCAGGTGTCCTCCTGGTCCACTGCCTACTGGCATGTGGACGGGTTACAGTCACACGTAGTCACATGGGGAAAGGGGTATAGTGAACTTTCTGATACAGACCATTTTACCCTGTACAGCCCCAGATGACATGTGTAAAACATTGACAAGACAAAACATTTTATAATTTGGTTCAACACTGGCTTTGATATCAGTACAGTCATAACGGGTCTTAACAACACTGTACACACAAGCAAAGAGATTTTAGATTCTCCAAAGAGGTGTTAGATTCTCCAGCCTAGCACAAAATGTGGGGTCATTTTGTGGGGTCCACAAAATTAAACTGTCAATAGGGTAAAATGTGTGCGTTTTGCATTTGTTCTGCATTTGCCTTTATTTTCAACGCCCACCCCACCCCTGCCATTTTCTGTAAAATACAATGTACAAAAAAAAAAAAAAAAATCTCAATCTCTTGTCTCTTGGCCCACTAACCCTCAGCAAATAGATTTTACAAAAATACTTTCTCCTGAATTTTAGACGGCATTAAAAATCTCTTCAACAGTAACATTAACTATACATTATATATAAAATGTGTAGCTGTGATTTGATGACTTCATTAAAAGAAAAAGAAAAAAAAACATTGAAAAGGCCACAAAAGGCAGAGGGTGGTCTGAGGTGGTCTTCAGGTCTGTCGTGTGCAAGAGAAGGTCTGGACCAGCCCAGCAACCAGCTCTCATGGAGAGTCAATTGTCTGCGATAGATCAGTCCTACGTGCGCACATTTTTTCTAAATTTCCTGTTGGCTTCAATAACACTAACATTTTTAAAAATGGAAAATAGGTGACACTGAATTGCACACTACAGACCAAACTTTTAAATGGCTTATGTTTCCTCCAAATAACAGATAACACATGAGTCATAATGTAAAGAACACAATTAGGTTAGCCATGTGTGGAATATCTATGAAGCCATCTTGCTTGCTTGCATGGAGCAGCAACAGATAACCTATGACTTACATGTACATCAACAGATTCAGGAAGTCATGACTTCATCTGTGCTCTCCACAGCAAAACCACATGTTTGTTCTTGATATATTCCAACATGGATTTCCACCCAGAGCAGACGTGATAAGTGATGAAAATATAACTACAGTTGCTTAAGATTATGGCAAATGCGATTAGAATAAACACGAGTCATGTACAACTGTACAAAACCAAAAGTGTACAGACTACACTGCATAAGGTGACACCAGCACAACATGCTATTGCAGCAAGCAATTCCCAGACTAATATCAGTCACACATCTAAGGCAACATGAAAGCGATTCTGCACCTGCCCTATTCATCCACCAAGTCCAAGAATTCACAATACCATATATCTGTATAAACAACCATCTCACATACATAAGTAGTGAATACAAAAAGCAAACAAAATGGTGAAAATTGACTTGCATTTAAGCTATATTAGTGTTATTGGTTAGACCTCCTTTAACATCGCCCAGTTAAGTGTTAAAATCTGTGAGACTAAATTTGAAGTCATGCTGTTAAAAGCAGGTCTGGCCTTGGGTGATCTATTCTGCCACACCTACAAGGAACAAAGAAGGGAAGCGGGATCACATGGTGTCCTCTAACGTGTGGAGAAAATGTGCTAATTAAAAACACTGGCCCTCTGGGATTCTCATATACAGAGGATATTTTATCACTTTTAAATCAATCAGAACTGTCGAACACTGCATAGACCCTAACTTATCCCCATCTCCAGAACATTCCTTCTATTGTAGAAGCTTCATGAAACTTAGGAATGCACCAACAGTGTGCGCTAATCAGAAAGAACTAAACCTGCATTCCCATTGGTAGTACCATGACTAACACACAAAGGCAGTACTAATCCACATCCTTAATATGGTACAAAGTAAACCATAGTAAACACATGGAGAAAAATTACTCCTTTCACCCTCCCATTATTACAGTGTTTCAGTAAAGTAACACAAGGATCAGTTTCCTTCAAGAAATCAGTGTTGCATGTTATATACCCATAAAGTTACCTTGAGCAGTAATCCTTTCTCTACAAATTACCTATACATAAAATGGGTAGTTCATATGCAATATTAGTTCTAACAGCTTACAAAGAAAGCTGACCTTCTTGCTTCAGTGTGCAAACAAGTGTGGACACAGACCAAAGACATTTAAACCTTTATCATTTATCCACATCTTCAGTCAGTCTTTTCTTGTCAAGCAGTCAAATGCACCACCTTTTTAAAACTGCTGAGCAGCAAGACATCAAGTCTACAAACACCCAGAGGGGAAAAAGCAAAGGCCACGGAGAAAACTGAGTCAGAGATGAGTACTGAGCGTGTGTCATACACGTGTATGCTGTATCCACACTGGTGCTAGCACCTGCCTGTCAGTGCACCGCACGGGCAGTCAGCAGTCGCCTCCCAGGGACAGCTGAGCTGTGGCTTGCTGCAGCTCAGCGCTGCCCCGGCGCTCGGAAGTCAGGGCCGGGCATCCCAGACAGCCGTAAGCGCTTTTGCCATCCATCTCTAGCTCAGCCTGCTTCTCCTGTTGCTCTGAGAGCCCCTTCCTGTCACCGGAGTCATTGCCGTGTTTTTCCATGCGCTGGCCTTCACTCCAGCGCTGTTTGAAACGCAGTTTAAGGGGAATGCACTTGGTATCGCTAGGCGTGTTGGGGACTGGTTCTCTCAGGGAACAGACTGAGCGGTTCTCCCTTATTACAGGGGATGAATGCTGTTCCATAGGCTGTCCAGGGGCAGGTGATGAAGGTGACACTGGGGTCTTGAACGCTTCCTCATCAGAGTCATCCTCATAAAGGCCACTGGGTTGCAGCTCCTGGCGGAGCTGAGGTAAAGCGGCTTCCAATCGTTGTTTTTGCTCCCGGTCATCTCTCTCCTCTTCGCTGATGTTGGTCACCTCGATGTCCTCCTCCGACTCCATGTCAGAGAGATGCTCCACCTAGACAACAAGCAAATCAGTCATGACATCAAGACAGTCATGAGGACTGCATGGACAATGGACAACATCAAAAGCCACTTGCTCCAAGGGCAACAGCTATAGTGAGCATGTCCCTCAAATCAACTTTCCCATATACCAAACATTTAGTGATATGTGATTGGCTTCACTCTCTAAACTTCACTTTTGTTCCCTAGACTTCACTTTTGCTTGTCCACAAACAAAATGTTGATGCCACAACACATGAGGAAGCTCATAATGTCAGACACTGAGAATCTGTTCCTAAATTTACATAACCCTGGCACATACCTGGCATAGCTGATTGGCGTCATGTTCATTTATGTGATGACAAATAACTTAACCCCTGTATTATCACTAATTAAAAGATATTTAGTATGATCCTTCACATTTTCCCAGCATGGTGAGCATATTACAAACTCTGGTAAGTGTATGGAAAGGTATGAGAGGCACAGTGCATGCTGGGACTTGCACAGTGGATTAGATGTGCAATGGTTACCTTGATCTTGGGCAGGCACTCCGTGCTGCTGAGGGGGGTGGAGCAGCCAGGGCCAGAGGGAGGTCCACAGCTGGACAGTGTGGATGTAGGCCCTGCACTGCTGGACACTGAGCAATTCCGGGCCTGGCTGTCACGCTGCTTGCGCCCCAGTGGCGGCGGCTGCAGCTTGAACTCAAAAGGAGAGCGATGCGTTTCCTCAGCGGCCTGCTGCCAGGTGCTGCGAGTGTGTGACAGCACTGAGTAGGGTCCAGCAAGGCCGCGCTCAACCCCCACAGGGCCCGTTCCCTTGTCTTGCCTCTGAGGCTGTGGGAGGAGCATGCCAGAGTACTGCAGGAAGGCACGCGGGCTGAGATGGTAGTTGTAGACACTTTGCGCGTGAGCCTGTAGGTAGCGCTTCATGTCCTCAGGGTTGAACGAAAAGTGGGAGCCGAGCATGGGGCTGAGCGACGGGGAAGGTGTATACAGGTGTGAGGACGGTGTCATGGAAAGGGCTGGCGAGAGACCCGGGTGAGGCGAGACAGGAAACGGGGATAAGGGCTCAGGGTGGACTCTGGGAGCCTGCAGCGCCTGGGGCAGAGAGAGGCTCGAGGCCGTCCCGTAGGCCCTGAGGAAAGAGTCCTGGGGGAGTCGCAGGGGCATGACAGCCCGGAAGCCGCGCTCCTCTCCCCCAGCACTCTCTTCCACCTCTGAGTGGACGGAGGTCCCGTCGCTGCAGTCGCTGACAGAGCCACGAGCCACACACCGTGACGCTCCTAGCATGCTGCTGAACACCGGGCTCCGCGGGTCCTCACTGGGGGACAGTGCCTCAGTAGCTGGGGCTGGGGGAAAACGGAAATGGGTCCCTGCACCTGACGGCACTGGTGGTGCGCTCTGAGGGACTCCACGACCTACAGGGGAACAGCACCATTACCACCCCATATATTCTCACTGCTCCCATTTCATTACATTTAGAACTCAAATTTTGTTGCTGTCCATCTGCAAGTGGACACCGACCGTTTTAACTGGTCAAGTACTGCACAGCAAGAGAGGGGGGTTCATAGGCGGGGCTTCTGATTTATATACATCTTACACACACATATACAAACATATGAACAAAATAATGTAGTTCTCCAGGACAAATTATGTTCAGCACATTTTTATATAAACAGTGACTAATACTGGACAAAATTTGATTCAAGAAATCAAAAATGAGTACTGTACTACAGTTCCACACACAATTAATGTCTCCTAAATTGCTTATCGTTCGCTCTGAGTATTAACTGTCTGATTTATGCATCCATCACATTGTCTCAGCATTTAACTTTAACGTCCACAATCTTACCTGCAGCACACACATCAACAAAAGGGCAGTTCACAAGCACCAACTTGCTGAAGTTGAACTTGTAGGTGAATCGCTTTCCTTTAGTCTTGTGAAGGATCCTCTTGTTGTAATAATACCTACAGATCACAGGTATGGCTGTAGAACACTTGAAAACATATATACCCTTCACAAAGAAAGTAATACAAGCTTCTTTAAAATGGTTTAAAGTAAGCAGCAGAGTATTAGGTTAGTACAGCTGTGTAATTTTAGTGGTAAAGTGAACAGTTATGAAAGTGTTATGCTATAAAAGTGAGGTATTGAGAATTACAATGTGGTGATTAAAAACTGCACTGCAAAAATAAACAGCCATTTCCTGTATCATAATGAACCCTGCTGTCATACTTAAAAGTGACAAAAAAGGTACATCATTGTTATAATGTTTCAGTTTACAGGAGTTCTCACTGAATGTTTGAACCAGAAGTTCTTTGATTATAAGGGAGTTGCAACCAAGCAGAACAACTTTCACAATTTCAGCGGAGTGATAAGACCCTTACAAGCAAGATTCCCCTTCATGTCAGATGAAGTCGATAAGGCACAATTAATGTCTTTGCCCAGTCTAATCAGTATTTTATTATTGTATTCAACTTTGCAAATCTTCACAGTACTTTACAGAGCAAGAGTTTTTTTAAATCACATTTGTGATCAAAACAATCTGTGCAAAGATAGATAATGCATTCGCATAGCTGCCACTGCTGTAAAGTAAATTATGACTTTAATGAAGCGGACCGCATTGCTTATGGTCTTATATCAGGTCTGCAGTTCATCAACAGCTTTTACAGTAAAAACCAATCAAACACTGGCTTACCAATAACACAATATAGCGAGAAGGTTACTATGCAACAGAACAACTGTCACTGGACAAAAAAAAAAAAAAAGATATCTCCTGTGCCACATCATCTGCTGCAATAAATGCAGATGAAAACTAGTGGCTGAGCTGGGCCAGTGAGGCTCCCCTACAATCCAGCTGCCTTTAGGCTGTGATGGTAGCCCCCTCCCACCACATCCAGCTGCTGTGACGGCCCAGCAGTGCAGCTCTCAGTAGGCCAACAGTCCAGCTACACTGGGCCCATTGTGCGTGAAGCAGCGAGCGCTGGTAACCATGAGTGTGAGTCATGTTCTACGTCTGCTCTTGTGCTATAATGAGCCCCTTATTCTCAGTGAAAGCCAGACACACATTAACACAGACACACACGCCTTTTTACATGTCCAGTGTCACTCCTTCAGTGAGTGAGTGTGAATGATATGAACAGTAATGTCCTACAGAATAAAACTGGAGGCATTGTGAACTTCAGTCAGAGTATAATGGGCTGCATAATACTCATTTGTATTCAATACTTTCACAGTCAGGTACATAATGTAAATTAAAAATGACACTATTAACTACTATTTGTTGCAAGGGTCCATGGGTTGTTCTCTAAAACACCAGGACCACCATATGACATGGATCCCCCCCAAAATAAACTTTGAAGTATGAAGTACTTCAGCTAACTATGAAGCTTGTAAGGGCTTCATTTATAGACAACACCTATGTGAAACAGGACCTGTCAACAAAATTACAAGTGTGTATAGCTTCCCTGCTATGAGTCTGTGTAAAAAATAATAATAAAAAAATTAAACGGTCATGTTGGGCATCAGTTGCATGGAGAAATTTTGAATGGTTTCACACAGACTGCATTTACACTGGGTCTCTCACACCAAACAACTTTGCATTCATATCAAAGATGAAAGTTTTGGCTGTCATTACAGTGAAATTGTATTTTCTGTTACAAATATTTAACCTCAAGAGCTCACAGAGCGACGGATGAAACAACACGTACAAACATAAAAGTGGGTCACTAGCCGTGAACACACACTTCCAATAGTGAAAGGTGGCACACAAACTTTCTGGTTGGTTAGTGGATGAATACATCAAAGATAACTTTTCGAGCTTTCAAATTACTTCACATGAATTTTTTATGCAACTGAGATCACAAAATTTGGACGTAGCATGTGGCTAACAAACATTCACCCTAACTGTACAAGCTGCCTTCAAATCAGTTTTCTCCAATATAATGAATAAGACATTATTAGGTCATGAAGTAAGGGTTATCTGTAAAAAGTAGTGCACAACTTGTGTAGTTTATTTGTGTCAAAGTACCAAAAGGTTTACATTGTTTTGGACATGGATTGTACTGTATTTTCATGGAAATTTATATCATTTCATAAATTAATTCATAATTTTGTCTCTATTGTTAAGGGGAACTTTTCTACGTGCGTTTTCTCTCTTTTTTTTTTTTTTTTTTTTTTTTTTTTAAAGGGCTGAACTGCTTTGCATCTAGTAGAAAATAAAATCACTGCTTCTGTTAAAATTGTACCCTATCTCATTTCACTAAATGGCCATGCTTAAAGTAGTTTTTCTGCACAATCGTCAAGATTTCTCATGAACATCCAAACCCTGGCCAAATCAGACCAAGGAAACATTAAATTTAACATTTCATGAACGCGATTACAATGGTACAAACCCAGTTGCTCAAGTAGAAATATAGAATTTTATTCGAAAGCAAAGTACCAGTCAGTGAGTCATATCTCTGAGAACCACCCCCATATTAATATTTCCCCCTCCTGGTATTCACATACAATCTCGCACCACAATACATACCTCAAGGCACGGCTAAGTTTATCATAATTCATCTGGGGCTTGCACTTGCGGGCGCCCCACAGCCGAGCCATTTCATCGGGGTCCTTTATCACAAACTCGCCGTAGTCGCCCTGCCAGGCGATCACGTCTTGATATTCCTCCTTGCGGAGTAACTCCAGAATGAAGTGCCATAGCTGTATCTGGCGTGAGCCAGGGCTGGAGTCAGGCTTGCAGGCCCAGTCTGGCAGAGCAAAACCTGGGAAAGGAAAGGGAGGAGTGACCAAGTCAATAACACCTACCAAACAGGTCATTCAACAAAGGACTACCTTTAGCCAAGGCTCTGCACACACAATGCGTACCTGACAATTAGCACAAGCTCAGAGCTGAGCACACATCCCATCCCAGTGGTCACATGACGTGTCACATTGCAAACAGCGGCCATTTTGTTCACAGACACAAAAGTGTTATTGTACGAATCCCAGGTGAACCAATGGACGACACACATACGTACATAAGATGTAGACACATTACATTGCATGTCCCTAATTATAACATAAAAAGGATCTGTACGTGTTGTCTAACACTTATCCAAAATTTGACTTAATGTAGAGGAAATAAGTTTGCCTAAAATAACATTTATACTGACAAAGTAAGGAAGACGCACGTGCTGTGTGCTACCCAGTACAGCCAAACCAGAACTAGCAAAGTCCTGCTTACACAGCAATTAAAGAACATAGGAAGCTACAGCAAATGTTGCACATTTAAAACAGCTACTGTAAAATCTCTCTACACCAAGCATGAGAACCAAGAACCAAACGAAGTTCCACACTGCTACTAAAACTGTCATGAATTAAGGGGCAGGGAAATTTATAGCTTTAATTTTATAAATAGATACTGCTAGAGGTATTATAAGAATAATATTATAGATGTATATAATTTTCTGTTAAATACACAATTTAAGTGCTTCTTGTGTACTACCTAATTAGTCAACTATTCAAAAACAGGCAGCCTATTAAAGCTGTTAGTTGCAGCCACCATACAAATCAAGACTTAAAAAAAAAATGTATTTTTAAAAATGTACTTTTTAATATAGTTTTAATACTGTACCAAGCAGCAGTACACTGCTTTAAGTCTTTTAACAAAGGAAGAATTAGACTGTGTACAAAGACAGATGTATTGTACAAGCAAGGAACAAAGCTGTTTCATATGTTAATACCAACTACTCTAAATACATGATTTTACACCAATGTTTGAAAGGCTTTGTTGTGTTTCCAAAGTAGCAAAAGGCAGTTTGTACAAGTGCATAAAGAGTACTGGACACACAAACATAACACTTAAAAGCACAAATCAATTCACCCCAGACACACCTCCTGTTTAGAGCAGGACCCACAAGAGCAAAGTGTACACATTCAACATATACCACATATAGAATTTTATTTTCTTCTTTTATTCTCTCTTTCTAGCATTTGTGTGTTAGGTACTTTTTTGTGGTAGAAAAGCCAAAAGATCCACATATGGATTGTTCTTT
>JABJVR010024737.1:24689-37052 GCA_025773905.1 Chitala chitala
CTCTCTTTCTAGCATTTGTGTGTTAGGTACTTTTTTGTGGTAGAAAAGCCAAAAGATCCACATATGGATTGTTCTTTTGTAGTACTTTGACTTAAAATGTTCTTCAGAAATTGAAAACGATAACAGGAAAATGTACCCAAAAATCGGTGCCTACACGAGTAGATTATATAATTCCATTTCTGAGTAGCAGTAATATACAATAAATGGTTGATAGGTTTCTGCCATGGCTAAAAGTACATTTCTCCAGAGTAACAAGCAAGTGGGTGACTGACTCAGTAGAAGTGTTTGTGCGGAAGTCAAGCTCACGACAGCACTGAGAGTAAACATGCAACCTGCTGAGCAGATTTAAAATAAATCAAACATGGTGAACACCAATGCAGTACAATTACACTGTCAAGTATTGAGATATTTGAAGATTTTATGAAAAAGACGATGGAACTATGGTGGGGAACGGCGCCATTGGCCAAAGGGCCAAGACCTTACTTTGCATACAACAAAGCTAAATACTGGCGCAGCATCGGAGAACAGGGGAATATTAGGCTGCCAGTTATCCACAGCATCTCCACATGAGAACTGTTACCACAGGCCTGCGCAAAACAAACACCGTCAAAGCCACTGAACAGAGGCAGGAAGCCATGATGGGGATTTATTTTGGGGGCACTATACACCACCACGGTATGGCTACTAGAAAGGTTGTTCCCACATCTATGTATATCTGTTCTCAAATTAACTCCACCTGACAAGGTGACACTCAGAGAAAAACAAGCAGCACAACTATAGGGCACTGTTCTCAAACCACTAACACCAAAAGAACCATGACAAAATACAAGACACAAACAGGAACTGAAAACTATAATGACTCCAAACCCCAGAGCACTGGGTTCAAACTGACGTGCTATGCTGCCAAATTTGCGTCAGTGCGAACTCAATGCGTGTGCCAGGAAGTCAGCCTTCACAACTCAAACACTCTTCTCCTCTGTTCTCCAGCTTTCCCACTCGCCTTCCTCGCTGACACGTCGCCTAGCAACCAGACACTTCAGCACTAAAAATAAACTCCAGAAATGTACTGAAAAAATAAATATAATAATCCTTTCAAACCCAGAGCAAAGACTGAAAAAGAACAGGTGACAGTGTGTGGAATGGAGGAAGCAACAGGTTGTTAGGTAGACTTCACCATGGACTGTGCCTAGGCAACTTTACCATGGAGCCACACACACTAACACAGCTGCAATGCAGAAAGATGAGGAACTGGAAAATTTCTGACCCACTCTAGAAAACTCTAGTAAATAAAAATAAAGACATAGTAAAAATTATAGCAAGCAATACACATAAGTCACCCAGTGTGTTGTAGCAGCTAACACACTCCAGACTTAAATTCCATGCATTCCTGGCAGTGGAAAAGGTACACTTCAGCATGCTTATGTTAGACGTCAGTCTCTGAGAGGATGTATGAGTGGCCTTGCTGAACACGCACAGCACTACAGGGACTCTATGCTGCTCTGCTGTTTGATGGACAAACAGGCCCAAGATCGAAACCCACACTGGCCCAAGATCGAAACCCACACTCAAGGTAAGCCAGACAGAGAACTATCATTTAACATGCTATTACACTGAAATTAACGTGGTCAGGCCATCCTCACAGGTACTTCTATACTTTGCCAGCTGGAAGTGTTTTAAACTCAAAAAAATCACAACTTGCACTTTACAACAATATAAGGAGCAACAACAGTAGCCTGCTCACTCTCACAATGCTAATGATAATTAGAAACAGCTGCCTAATGAAAACCTAATAGGTGTCAAATTTAGTTGGCTACAAGGCTTGTTCTAATTAAAAACAAGTGAGAGTATGCACTGAAAGTGTGAAGACAACAAATCAGGCAATGTTACAGGACATGAAACACCAACTATCTGCATGGAAATAAAACTTTAAGTCCAGGACACTTAATCCAGGCAAAGTTGGCTGAAGAGCATTGGTGGACGTCTTGATGGTTAAGAACAAACTTGTATTCTGTCACGTTACAAAACTGAGGATCATCATTTTGTGCACAAAGATGTGGACAAAATCTGGTAGTCCATCTGCATGTGGGTTCTGCTTGCCAGCTCAGTACTGGATATGAAAGGAGTGGGTGGGTAAAGCAGAAACCCACCTATAGAACAAAGTGGGCTCTAAAGACAGTTCAACAGTGCTGAATGTCCATACAAGCTGGAATAAGCACTACAGCTTCAGGCTGAGCCGTGGTGCTCTTCACTAAGGGAGAACTTTTACACCGCAGGGGTGAGGTTGTAGAGGACAAGGTAACTGTCCACTTGATCGAACTATTACACTCTCCTCCATGTACATTTGGGTAAAATTACCGTGAGCACCAAATGTGTAAGTTTACTGCAAACTTTAGGGGTAAAAGAGGTTCTAGTGCCTGCATAGCTGTACCAAATGTAAACACTACCAAGTGTGTTGGTGAAATTCTGATGTGGGATCATCAATGAGTAAAAACTGATCAATTGATCTGTGCTTTCAAGATAAACACTTCATTACCATTAACCCTGTGCGAGGCCCTATGACTTCCACACTATGTAGAACACAGACAATGCCAATTTTACTTATGAAGCACATTAAAATACAATGCCGTTGTCCAAAGTGCTGTACAATGGCAGAAATAACAAAGAAGCAATAAATAAACAACACAGCAAAACAAAAGCAATGATGGTCGGATACAACACTACAGACAATAAAACAATAATACTTGTAATTCAAATAATGTCCACTGTCACTGCTGATTGAAACAACTAACCTAAAATTGGTGAATTAATCATGGTATCAGAAATCAATTTACATTAAAAGCCAAATAAAGTAAAAGTCTTGAGGTCTGGGTGCTGTTGTAAAATTCATTTTTGTGTGTTAATCCATGATTTTGTAAACAGAAAAGTGTGCAGAATTTTGAGACTTAGAGGATGATCTTTATATTTTTTTCTGAATGCATTCAATATTTTTAGACTAACCTCTCTTTCTAGCATCTGGACCACATTTTTTATTTTTATTTTTTTTCATTAGGCAAAGCAGAAATTCCGTCTTTTTACACACATGTATACATTACAGTGGATACTCGGTCCATGGCCTGCTCATCAGTAAAGGCAGAAGTTAGCATGAAACTGCACAAATATATCATACTGTCAGATACCCCAACATCATCCAAAAAATACAAAAGTAACTGTAAAACTAAGGGCACAACAGTGCAGTGATGACTCTGACATCTTTTCTTCAAATTTTTGCAAAAGGTACCATAAAGTGGGTGAATGAACCAGATTGAAAGAAACCAAACAAGCACAGCTCAAAGTGAAAACGAACAACACTGATTAATGACTTTATAACATGAGGGCATTTATTCTGTTCGCTTCATGTATAGTGGTGCAAATTTCCCTTTGTCTCACACTTTCAATAAGGCTTTGGTCTTTTATGCGTTTTTGTCTGAATTTGTAGCACTTTGGTACTGGTAGTTTGTGCTGCTCTGCAGTTTCAATACAAAGAATGCATAGTGCCACTTTGCTAGTTTCTTTTTTATTATGTATCCCTTTGCACATACTTTCTTTTAGTAAAAACGTAAAAATCATTAAGGAAAAATAAAACTGAGAAAACTGAAATTGTGAAACAAAGGAATGTGTGGAAAAAATGGATATCATACGTCCCTACTGTTCCTCAACCCATTAATTAATTAGTGGTTTAGAATTTCTACTGACACTGGAATTAAACCTACATTTTTTTCTGTATTAATTTTAATAACAGTTTGGACTTCATTTAAAACACTTGCTGGGAAATACAACTTTACTTTGTTTATATGTCAAACATTCAACAATGCTCCTGGCTGGTTCACCAAAAGTATGTGTAATATTTATGTGGGTATGAATAAATTCATAGCAAATGCTATGGTAGAACAGCCCAGCAGGTTTGTCTACTGGAGACATATGGAATGTTTACAGACATGTGGTATATAATGAACAGAAATAACCTTTTTAACAAACTAATAAAGAAAAAAACTGAATTACAAAGAGTGTACTACTGTACACCAAAGAATACACATTTTGGACCATTCTTCTTGTGCAAACTGCTATGTGTGCACCATCAATTCAATTCAATTAATTTTTATATAGCGCCTTTCGCAACAGCGTGCCTCAAAGCACCATCAGATGGGTGCTTTGCCTCAGCTTCTCTTTTCAGACCTCTCCACAGCTATAGTATAGGAGTTTGAAGGGTACTCATTACTAGCTGCCTCAAAATAGTCCACCACTTGGTGTGAAACCGTTTCCAGGTGTCACTGTCCTGCTGAGAGACGCATGACCTTTGATGGAGACCAGCATGTCTGGCACTGGGTCCTATTATTGCATTCAAAAATACCTTCATGATCTTCTAGATGCTGAGCAAAATTTCAAGGTAACCAGTTCTGGAGAGCAGTAAACCAATGCCAAAACATCTATAAACCTCCTCCACGTCTGACTACAGTTCTTTTGTTTGAGGGTTTCATCACGTCTTCTGTGAGCATAACATGCTTTAGCAAAAAACTAATTCGGTCTAATCTGTCCACAACACATTCTCCTAGAAGGATTTTGGCTTGTTCAGATGGGTTTTGGCAAACTGCGGTCTGGCTTTTTCATGTGCCTGCGGCAGCAGTTGGGTTCTCCTGAGCCTACTACCGAACAGCCCACTTTCATTGACATGTTGACAGATAGTGAGAGTTGACACTGTTGCACCCTATGTCTGAAGGTCAACTTCAATCTGTACGACAATTGACCAAGGTTGTTTTCCCACCAGTTCCTTCACCAATTATATATTGGCACTCTTGGTAAAGCTGACAAATTATTGTTGAAATTTTATAGCCCTTTTTAACTCATCTTTACCAAGGGTGCCAATAACTGTGGAGGGCACTTTATGTCAACACCAAAACATTTGTAATGTCAGCATTTATGTGGAAGAATTGATGCATTATGTGGAAAAAAACTGAAGGGGTCCAAACATTTTTGGCCAGAATTGTAATAATAAGAGGGGGCTCTATAGGTTACAACCAATTGCCAAAGTAGTCCATGGTACAAAAAAAGGTTAAGAACCCCTGGATTATTAACATGATCTATAAATGTGTTCACCTGTACTTCCACGTGAATATCACAATAGTAACACGACATGCAGTGTTCACCATTTAAGCTTCTGTGAAGTGTCTGTTAACAGAGCAGACTTGCATCAATAGTAGACAAAAAGAGAAATGGTCACGAGAGAAATGACACTCTAATAAAACAGGGAGGCCACAGAATGTCCCACGTGGGGACGTGTTTATCATTTCTCCAAGGAACACCTAATGTGCCATGCACACTAGGACTCACAGTCAGACTAAAGAAAAGAAAAGAGAAAAAAAAAACACTACTAATGCCAGCTCAGTACAGTAATACACAAGTACAATAGCTCCAATGTGGGCTTAAAGACAAAGAATCTGCTGAAGCCAGCAGAGTTCAGCCACAGTCTTAATGAAATGACAAATCTGTGAAGGAACAGATTATGGATCAGGGTGTCACACTCATAACTGTTCAAACACCTTCAGCCCTTCTTTGTGAAAACATTTCAATAAGAGTGCAGAAAGGCAAATGGAACCCAACCCTACACAAACTGCATTCATGTCACAATTTCAGACGTTGCGCTAACTGATATGTACACCAAAGAAAAACAAAGGGATAAAATATAATTCAGCACACAGTTTACACATGATTTCATGGTACTACATTACTGTAGGAATTACAATCAGAACATCTCGTAGAGACGCAGCATCATTAACGCATACACAGAAAAACAAAGCAGTAAGAGCCACCACACCCCTCCAGAGGTTAAATAAACGCAGAGCTGTAGCCATAAAAGAGAAACCCTTGCAGATTTTACATGAATCCTCTGAATGGCAGTGGGTGGAGCTGAATAATGAATTAAACAGTTTAACCACACAAAAGAAAACTATAATTTATAATCACCTATTTAGAATGCATTTACAGCATACCTATCCAATAATTATTATTTTCCTTGAAAATTTGTTGGTGTTAGCCATTTGTTATTATCCATGGGGCAACTTGGAGGCAACTAATGTAATATAAACAAATCCCAATCAAGATGTATCTAAACTAAGAAACCCCTGGAAATCCATTCATTACATGTAGGATTGACTATTGCAATGCTCTCCGTGTTGGAATTGGTCAATCTTCTTTGGACAAACTGCTGGTGGTCCAAAAACAGTGCTGCACAATTCTTAATGAATACACGTAGACGCAAACACAATACTCCAGTTTTGCAGTCTCTTCACTGGCTCCCAGTAGAGTCAGGTTCAAGATTCTGCTGTTAGCCTATAAAGCTTTAAATAACCTGGCACCTTCATACATCTCTGATTTTTCAGAACCACACAACCAAACTCGGTCACTTGGGTCAAGTGAACAGCTACTGTTTGTGGTTCCCTAAACCACGATGAAGAGTCGGGGTGAACACACCTTTGCTTTCATGGCACCCAGACTCTGGAATTAGGTGCCCCTTTTTATTAAACAAGCGCCCTCTCTCTCTCTGACTTAAGTCTTTATTTTATTTGGCTTTTAATGTAGCCTAATCCTTGTCTGCTGTTTTTGGACAACTCTGCAGTGATAGTAGACTTCTTTATTGTTTTACTTTTTTACTGCAACTTTTTTCTTTATTGTTTATTTTTATTTTACTGTTTTCAGTCTGTTTTAATGTTTAGTACTGACTGTTCCTTATCTTTACTGATTATTTTAGGGTTACTTTTATTGTACTACTGTACTTCATTGTCTCTTACGTCTTGTTTTACTTACCCACAGCATTTTGGTTAACAATGCTGTATTTAAATGTGCTATACAAATAAAACTGACATTGACATCCACCTCCAAGGACATTACTACGCACTTTAAAGCATCACCGAAAATTTAAGGAAATTGATGAAGTAAAACTCTAGGTAGATCTGTGAAGAGTATTTCAATACAAACAAATATAAAAATTGATATTCTGGAAGAAAGTGTTCTACAGCAAATGAATGGTGCTATTAAATTTAAGACTGAAAAACATGTTGGTACTTCTAAATAAATTTTGTCCAGAGGATTTAAAGTTACATTTATTCATTCAATCGTTGCATTACCCAGTGATCAAAATGTTGCCCTATTAAACAAATTTCTGAAATTATTTTTTTCCCCTTTTCTTGGTTGTCTTGGATTTTCTACAATTATTTGCCAGCAGGTTTTAAGGTGCAGAAAATTATACAAAATGCATTATATGCTAATTACTGGGAATAATAACTTTCATGGTTGATTTCACTGGAATAATTCCATCAGATGTTAACAAATGGAGGCCTCAGTGTTTTTTAAATTTCTTCATTGTTTTATTACAAAGTACCCTGCCTACTTCATCATTTTCTCTATTACATTTAAACATACGGTCATCTATACCGCTTCATCCTGTTAAGGGTCACGGGAAGCCTGGAGCCTATCCCAGGACACATAGGGTGCAGGGCAGGGGACACCCAGGGTGGGGTGCCAACCCACCGCATGGTACGCACACGCACACGCACGCGCACGCACGCGCACGCACAACAGGCAATTTGGAGACACCAACCAACCTAATCTGCATGTCTTGTGGGAGGAAACCGGAGAACCCGCAGAAAACCCACCAAGGGAGAACATGCAAACTCCATGCACACAGACCCAAAGTGGGAATCGAAACCCAGGCCTGGAGGTGCGAGGCGACAGTCCTAACCACCATGCCATCATGCCATCTTCTATAAACTTACTGTTGAAAGTTAAATTCAAAAACCAATAAAATATTCACACTTCCGGATGGATTTAATGTTAATGGGTTACCCCTCCATCCACAGAGTTATCCACCTTTGTGCCCTAAGCACCCCTCCTCCTCCAAGCCTTCATAGGATAAGCTGTATGGAAACGAATAAAAACACTTACCGTTCTTAAAGAAGTTAACGTCTTTAACTTCATAACTATTAATAATTTTATTTCATTTCCATACTTTGCGTTTAGTTCAGATAAATGTAAACTAGCCCCTCAGACAGTTCTGGGGAATTCTGACAAAAGAACAATTTGCAATAACAGAGACCACAGAGTGGATGCTGTTATCCTTTTTTCCTTGTATTTTTTTTCCATGTTTTCATTCTTAGATGAAGTCTCCTGTATTGCCATGTGTGACTTTTTGAGGGCAAGTGCTATACAGAGACTGTCCTTATCAAGCTGTTCATGAAGTGACTTGGGCCAAACACTGGAGCTTCCTGCAAAAAATTAGATCAGGATGAACCAGCAGCTGCAAGAAAAGATGTACTGGGACTTTGTGTGGGACTTCTTGCTATGAATGTTATTCTTGCAACCTTAAAGCAAAACCTAGGTGGTGATGATCTTCGGCTGAATACAGCTCCAAATATAGTGTTAATTGAAAAGAGATGAGTACTTGTGAACATAATGGCTGGACACATGATAGGGATTCATGGATAAGCCCAATTAGTGCAGTAATTATTATATTTGAAGCACCTCATGGACCAAGCTTATAACTCATGGACTTACTAGAGACTGCAGAGTATGTCACAAATAACACTGCCTTTGTTAGAGGGTCACTTACATTTAATGGCCTCAGTAGCACCAGGTTTAGCGGCTTAAAATTCTAATTAAAGCCTTAATTGTCAAGTATGTTGGTTATTTACTTCCATGTTACTGTTTTCTTTTACACTCTTTCTGGGCATCACATAATTTCACAGTAAAAATGCCAAATCAGGAAAGAAACATGTAAAAACGATGTGCTTCAGGTCAGCGGCTCTACGTGTCTTACTTCTGTGTGTTTTTGCTTAAGGGACTACTGACTATGTTCTGCATTGATTCTGTTCATGCTTTCTCTTGTATTCAAACACGAAAAGTTTTACCCCTCTACCAGCCTCTTACTTTCAACTGCTATAAGCTGTCCTCATGAGTGGTCTTTGTTTCGTGTTCAAGGAGGATTCCCGCAATGGACCAGAGAACAACAAGCTCTTGAATCTGTCTTTCTCCAATACCGTTCTCAAAGGAAGGCTATGTAAATGGCATCTATTTGTGATATATTAGCCCCACTAGTCACCACGATCACGGTGACTTCGTGATACTTGAGCCCCATTAGTCACCATGATCATGGTGACTATGTGATACATGAGCTCTATTAGTCACCATGATTAGTATGTCTTTGCATATGTTTCTCAGGTTTACAAGAACATTTCTATGATGTGAAGAATGGCAATGCTTGCTGTCTTGCACAATAAAAAAAAAATTATGCAAAAACATGCATAACCTCTCACTACCAAAAAGAACAATGCCAGCTTTCTCTCGGGTATCCTTCATTGACACGATCAACAGACACAGATTGAAGCAGCAGCTATAAATATGGGTCCGTGCCTTACTTACTCACACATCCAAAGAAACTTAAATCTAAGACACCTTTCAAAATAACAACCAGGCAATTTGATCTGCAGATTGTCCAATTTAACCCTCAATAGCCAAAAAATTTAAACCCCCCAAAAGTCTTGTCATAAGCTACTTTTTAGTCTGTGGCCAACCAATCACTGCTTCCCTACATTTCAGTAAACAAGGTACCCAAAAGTCCCATTATCAATATTTTGCTGTCACAATTTTTCACCTTCTTTCTGACATTTAGGCTTACAACAACAGCATCTGTGTCATCAGCCTCCACAATTATGAGTGCACACACAGTTACACTGTTTATGTCACACTGGAACACAACACACAATACTGCACGAACAAACACTCACTAACATGGCATAACGATTATGGCTTTCATTATTGGGACATATTTAATTCATTATACTGATATACTTAGATGCAGCAAAAAAATATAACTGAAAGATAATCATCATAGTAATTGGAAATATTTTTTAAAAGTATAAAATATCCAACATAAGTAGTAGTTGTTATGGTAATGGACAGCTAACATGATTATCTTTTTTAAGTTTCATATTTTAAAAGTCTTTTAAAGAAAGACTTTTCACACCTTTTCGATGCTGAAATCTTTACATTTACATCTTTAAATAATGTAAGAAAGGCAAGACATGGCACTCAAGCCAAGAATCAGTGAAGCAGCCATGGACTTGTTTTTGACTCCTGTGTGCTACCTTCTGCTGTCAATGGAAGACACAACAAAGATCACTCCTGCTACACATTAATAAAGCCCCTGTGCACCATATTTGCCAAAGGCAACTTGGCACATGTAGGGCTGTCATGGCTGCCAATAAATAACTGGTTCAGCTATGAAATATCAGCTCAATAATATCATCAATGGGGTCAAAACTACCCACCACTGTTGAATTTTACAGTTCACGTTAAAGTCTTTTATTCCCTCTACCGTGTTGCTCAGTGCAGTTACTCATAACTTTCTTTTTACACCGGGCCACTTTGCTGTTTCTTACTGACAATAGATCACAGTGGGGATCACGATAAGGTCAGGCCTGAACAACGTGAAAGCGTAAAAACGTCACATTTTCTGAAGAAACTGCGGGCGTCAAACTCAAACAAAAGTTACTGCTGCATTGTTAATCTGTTGTTTCTTGCACATTTCCAAACCTTTTCTACTGAAACGGGTTTAAAAAAAGCACTTTTTGTTGTGTCCAATTTTCCAGGATGGGGAGTAACTGGTATCACGCCTTAAGTAAGGGCTAATGTGATTATAAACTATATTAGTTTATATATACATACATAAACACACACACATAAATACCTTTAACTGATGCCAGTGGACATGAGGTGGCCAATGACCAGGAAAACAAATATGACCAAAAACGCCCTGGCCTTTTCTTCTGGGAGAATACTCACCTCAGGTAAATAACATGAAAAGTGAAGTGGACAACTAAGTGATGTCTCTCCACTTCTGGACGTATATCCACTGCAATGGTGGAAAATAAACAGGCTGTAATTTTCACAAAAAGCTAATTTAGTGAGGCACTGTTTGTGCATACCCAAGGCATTAGTGCCTTCAGAGCAGGTTTTCTCCACTGCAATGATAAGTAGACAAAAACATGAACCATTTTTTTCTTCAAGTTGGAAGTCTTAAATGTAGCATAGACTACATTTTTATTTGTTCCATGAGCTGAATAAATGTATTATAGCAGAAAAAGTTTAACAAAGCATTACTGGCTTTGAAAAGATTTTTTAAACAACTCGTGATTGTAGTCTTGTTAATTACCTGGTTAATTATATTATAAACCAGTGACGATCTGTTGTAGGCCAAAAATGTTTTCTAAAATTTGCATCCCTAACACAAACAATTCATTCATTCCCATTCACATTCATGAGAGTTTGTAAGAACTTTGATATTCTTTTTGTTTTGTCTGTCTGCTGCAAGATAACAACACGACTTTAAAAGACATGAAGCCAAGCTGTTTTGAAGTGCCTGAAATGGTGGCCCACACTGTTTTGACCACACAGACACACAGTCCCAGACATCCTCCAGGTTTTGGGGATGATCTAAAACATGCTACCAATGCTTTGTCTGTGGTTTGTTGATACTCCATACCAAGCCTAATGCTTTCCATTTAAACTTGTGGATCCGGTGAAGTGAACAAGACATCCCAAAATTACTGGCTTGTGTGTAGTGTTGTTAAGACCTGCTTTAACTATTAAAGTTTCACTCTGTGGAGCTTATACCAATAAAAACCATATTCTTGATTAGATGTCCACATGCCTTCTACTTCATCGTTTCATGCAGCAGGTCAACAACCACATGCTTTCTCTATTCTCAACACAATTATCTGCCTTTTCACAATAATACCCAGGTAGAAGTGTGTATATGTATGTCAGCACAGCCTAACATCAAATGACAAATCATCTGTGTTAATACAGGTTTCTCCTTGTACTTACTTTATAGTCATACAGACAGCTCAGCCTTGCTAGAATGAGACCATTGTCACATAGAAACTACAGGCAATATTACAGTGAACCATACGTGCCAATTATCCACTAACAATGCATTTTTTAAACATTATATTTCTTAATCCATCTGACAAAAACATGATGTAACAAGCTGTTTTCCTTGACAAACCGCTATCGTAAAAAAGCTACCTCAGGTACACCTAGCCAGTTGTCCCTAGTCTTTGCCATATTGCACATGTAAGCAGTGTTGTATAAAGTACAGTGGAACCTTAGATTGCAAGTAACTAGCTTTACGAGTGCTTTTCAAGACGATCAAACTTTTTTTAAATAAAGTTTAACTTGGTTTACGAGCAATATCTTGTAAGACGAGCATTTTCATATCAAGTATGATGTGTTTTTTATATCATATCATACTTCAAATGAGATTAGGGAGGTGTG
>JABJVR010024747.1:11743-37050 GCA_025773905.1 Chitala chitala
ATTATCCAGACATTTTCTGCTCCAGTTCTGTAGTTAGAGCGATACTAATGTGTGATTTATATGTCAGTTAAAGATCTTAAAGCACAACAGTCTAATATAACTTTTTTCTTTGTAACTCTTATTTTCTGTCAGTTGACTAAATATAACTACGTGCAGACAGATGTAAATGATCAGGAAGAACGAAGAGAAAGCATGTAACTGATATTTAATTAAGATAGTGGTGTCATTAAAATGAATGAATTGGTTGGAATACAAACCCGCACTCACTGCGACCCTCCAGGACCATGACTTAACAGCCATCGTTTCACAATGACCAAGGCAAAGCGAACGCGTCTACAAAAAACATTGTCTACAGTTTATAGCGTTAACCTGAGGAGAGGGGTGCGCAGCAATGGCTATGACATCCCAAATCTGTATGGAAACATACATCAAATTGGTATTAAGTATAACGGAACAATGGGTAGAACATCAGGCTGGGATGCGGAAGTCTGGTTTGAATCCCAGCACAGCCATCATGTGTGTCCTTGAGCAAGATACTCCACGCTAGCTCCCCGTGCACCACATGTGGCTGGCTGCCCACTGCTCCCCTCAGGGCATAGATTCAATGCAAAGAAGCATTTAAGTACTGTTTTAAAAAATCTGACCCACAATCTTCTGCCAGACATAGTAAGATCTACGAGTGCTTCCTGTTGTAGGATCTGACACCATTTGGTCACGAATCCAGCTCCTCATGTCACGCCCCCTGATGGGCCAGACATAGACATGCTAGTACAGCTGCTCTGGGTACTGCACTCACTGACTACACAACAAATATCCCTCATTATATACCTCCCAGAGCCTGAGTTACTGTCAGGGGCAACATCCCCAGTGTTTCTTCACTCAGACAGCATTACATGCACGCTCATTCTGCTCATATTCTTACTGGGTTGGAGTCAGGTTATTGGTTGGTCAGACCCCTGTGGTCTCTCTCGTCACTGAATTTTTGGTACTGTGTGACTATATTGGAGCCGTGCAGTTGCAGGAAGCTCTGCTGCCGCTCATACTTTCCCTGTCTTTGAAACTTATGGGAAGGTTTGACACCAGTACAAAGTCATGTGCTGACCAAGGGAAGGGTTTCCATCTCGGTCACAGACAGATGGCCTGTCAGGACGGGGCTGTGTCCTTCACAGAAGGGCATGTTTATCATCATCGGATCTCCAGCTGCCAGTCTGATGGATATTTTGTCCAGCTTCTTAGGGGCTTTTTTTTTTACCTGAGCTGTGGCACACAGGGCTGTTTGAACAGTGTCACAGTGCTACAGTTGAGCGCAAAGGACGTAGCTTGGGTTTCAGCATTGTTAGGGACCAAATCAGCTACCTACCCTCTGCTCCCCTAAACATATGTAACGGACAGTTTGGTACCCCCACGTTATTGGTAGGGGTATAGCCATACCGTCCGTATTTCAGTCTACGCCCTTGTTAGAGCCACCAAATCATACGTTGGGAGCTTGTAGCACCTTGGTTACATGGCTTACGTTTTTCCTGTCTGATTTCTTAGGAGACCGTTCATTATTTCAATAAACAACAGCATATCCCTTGTAAAACCAGCATGAGGTTTTCATGATGAGGGATGCAAGCGTTTACCAAGTGTGGCCCATGGTGTTAGTTAGATGCCATGATGAAACATGATGGAAAAAATTTTTTTTAGTAACATTAATGTCACCAATTTAATAATAATTTATCATGCTTTCTTTTTGTTGTTAATATATAACTGGAGCTGTGTGACCTTCTTGCCAAATCTCAAGTCTCCGATACTTTACCCTTTTCTGTAACCATAACAACGAAAACAGTCACTCGGTGTAATGCACAGAATGAACTGAGTCGGCTTCTGGCGGAGCATGACTAATGTGTCTAGCTCTGAATTTTCACTCGAGAGAAAATCCAGCACATCTTCATTATTACAGTGTTGTTAATGGGACTCGGCAGGCTGATTTTTACACCAATCATCAATGTCAGTGACATAATGTTAAAAAAAAAAAAGGCAACAACAACAAAAATATGGGAAAAATAGCATTGTGCTGCTCTGTTCCTTCAACATGCTGTTTAAATGGTTTCTTTTTTTTTTAAGGTTGTACTGGTTTATGTGATGGGTGTTTGTGTCTGGCTGAGTTTCTTATGCAAGGTTTCTGTGTAGAGAAGCATACTATTCAAAGAATGCCCCTTTTTGTTGTGTAACCTGTTTTAACAGAACAGTTGGGCCAGCCAGTCCACATGACTGTGATTCTTCTCTCCAGTCTTTAAACAGCGTAAGCCAGTATGCAACAAAGGCATCTTAACTGAGAGAGAAGCCGGTTTCGGATGTAGTTGCAGAAATGTTGATAAGGCAGGTGATTGATTTAGTCTGGTGACAAGCTAAAAGGTCACTTGGCCTCCATGTTTGGTGTTACTCTGAAAACTGAAACCATGACTACAGATCAGCTTGATGTCCCACAGAGGGGCCAGGAGGAGTCTGTCCACCTGAGTAAAGGAAGCTCATTACTTACGGTCTAACTGGGGTTACCCTGGTGGGGTTCGAACCCCAACAGCCGGTCCATTCAGAGTTACCAGAGAAGAGGATTAGCTCGCTGAGCTAAAAACCTGAGTATTTCTCACCAATACATCCATACTCTAATTGCTTCTCCTGTTACCCTTCAGTTAGACCACTTGGACTCGCAGATCTTTACATTAAGGAGGGTTCCCCCCCTTCATGCTGGCTACCTTAAGAGAGCTAAACTCATTTGGGTTTTCACTCACATCACCATCATGTAGCCATGATGAGTATGAAGAGACTTTATTTTCAATATTGTTTTAAGGAGTGGTGATTATAGTTATTCTGCTTTTCATTGACAGATGCTTTGCTTAAAATGTGCCTCTATTTAAAGAATTACTGCTTTCCATTAGGCGTAATTGCCTTGCATTTAGAGAGCCCAGTAATCAATGAAGATCCACTGGACAGCAGATTTCTGTGATTACACTCTACAGGCTATAAACTGATGATGCTCAGTGGCCTGAAGTACATCACGTAGCGGCTGAATGTTTTCAAAACCTGCATGTTTTTGACGTACTGTACTGTTCTGATTTATGTTGTAAAATGGGACTAGATTTAGCTTGACTTCGCAGGGCTGCTGTGCTGCAAAGCATCCTCTGGAAAACACGGGTTGAAATGCAGCCCCGTATACGGGACATACGTGTTGGGAACACCTCAGAAACTTCATTTTGCAGTGTACACCAGTTTATCACACTTCATATTACGCTGTAGTAGGACGTGCACTCCCAATCCCTGCCAGGGTCTTCTGGCAGTTGTATTCAGGCTGTGCCAGCTTTGTGGATTTGCTGGGTGAAATTGCACACCAGCTGCGATGTGTGCCACGAGATCAGCTCAGATTGTGCACCTTACCTCCATATGTGACGTGTAGAGAAAACCAGAACTTGTTTTAGTCCCTGAAGTGGAAAAATCTGGCTTTTCCAGTTACCAAATGAAACGCTTCCTTCTTTCTTATATGGTCTGGTCAACAGGTTGCACAGGCAGTTTTCTTTTATTAAATTGATTGCAAAATCTATGCAACCATCTCAGGAGCACTAGTTCCTAACTCCTTCTAGCAACCTAATAGCTTCTGGGGTTCACGTGCACGTGATGTCGCAACTCTGTTGGCTTAGTTGCTAGAATTTACACCCTAAACTAAGCTAACCATGCTTGGCTAATACCGTATTGCTTGCAATCATTAAGAGATTAGCTGCCAGAATTCAGAGCCTGGGAGTCAGGCTGCGCTAGATTTAGTACATCTGAGCTGTGAGCAAGACAGCACAGGAAATGGGTACATCTCATGGGCTTTCTAATCATGCCTTTTACTTTAGGGCTTAGTCTGGTCTCAGGAGAATCGGAGACATTTGTCAAAGCACCAATGACAGCCCAGCAGAGACAGAGGACCGCTGGTTCTGCCTGATTTTTTAAACTACCTTTAGGAGTGTAAATGCCGTAACACTTCAGCGTGTGCATGTCAAATGCACAGACACACAAGCAAACATGCATTTGCATTTGTTTACAAGGAATTCCCATGGAATCTCATTTAAATGTGAATTCTAATTGTAAAACTGGAAAAACAAGTGATGCCTTAAATTTGCATTTTTAAGAAGATGAAAAATTTAAGTGTTTTTTTAGGTGTTACTATCTTTGTGAGATCATATTTAACTTTTTTTTTGTCACAAAAGTGGAAAAATTTTTTCTTTATAGATTTTTTTTTTTTTTTTAATTCTGTGGTAACAGAACTGTCACATGAAATTGTTCTGCTGAAAAATGTACTTTGTGCTCATTGTATCGTATTTCACAGCGTTGTGATGGAAACCAAACTAAAATACAAATCTGTACATAATAGATCTTGAGGTAAGGTAGTCTTGCATTGAGATCAGTGTAAGATGAATGATTCACAATTTCATAATGTCAGCATGCGTGTTTATGGAAACTGGGCACCTAAGTAGTTTACCAGCAGACTTTCCGTAAAACCAACATGATCTAATTAACTTAATCTGCAACTTTTATGTTTGCCTCTGAATTTACAAAGAAGTTCAGTGCTGGTTCAGTGTTTCATCATAAATTGGCACAACAGCAGAATGAAAGAGGCCCAGATGTTGTTTAAAATGCCTGATGACCAGTGAACAGCAGAAAGCACACACTGCTGATCACTGCATTATAATTACATGTTGATTGTTAGCAGTTGTGCTGTACCCTGCTGCAATGTTTTTTTTTTTACCATTTAGCTACATCGCCAGAGTGTCCGTACATCTCCTGCTTGGCCCTGGTTTTATTTCTGTTTGTTCAAACCCATGACTCTTGTAAACCTTTAGGATATGGTTCATTTAAAAGAAACTTTAATACTGTTCCTTATAATGGGGTCACTCACACACTCTTCATCTGTGGTGTTCTAAATTATTCAATACTTCCTAAAGGGCAGGTTCAGTTTGATATACATTAAACAACTTCACTGGTGTAATTCTGTGTACTCCATTACAGTAAAAATCCATTTTTATTTAGACTATAATGTTAACCTTTCAGTCCATTCAACTTTGTTTTTTTTTTTCCCACAAAATTTATGCTTAAAATAATAAAGAAATCAATGTATTAAACATTATGGTAAATGTGGGGATTGGTGAATTGGTAGGGACATAAATAAGGTCGCTTTGAGCAGACCTTGTAAACATGAGCATTGCTGTTAGTAAAACTTTAGCTAAAACGTTTCAGGTTCAGTTTTAGAGCAAGCCAGTCTTTTGGCTTGAGGTAAACAAATGCCCTGTGTTTTTCTTGGATAAAAGTCACAGTTCCTTAAAAAAAAAAAAAAAAAACCTGAGCTTATTTCAGAGGACCTGGCAAACAGTAAAGAAAAGAGTTGGAAGAGAAGGTGATTTTCTCCCAGGGGATGGATACTTGCATTTCTGACCCATCTATGAACTGACCAGTCACAGCTGTTAAATTAAGTTCAGTTCAAGAAAGACAGGGCCTTTGTTTACCAGTTCAATTCAATTTGTTTTTATATAGCGCCTTTCACAACAAGGTGCCTCAAAACGCTTTACAGAAAAAATAGATTTAACAGAAATAACAGCAAGCGAATGATTGAAGTTAAAGACACAAACAAAGCCAGACAACAGCAGAGGAGAGGAACCAAAAACTTCAGTGTCGAGGAAAAAAAAAAAAAAACCTCTGGGGGCCCAAGGTTGACTGGATGCCCAGCCCCTCCTGAGTATTACCCAGCCCCTCCTGTTGAGAGCCATCTTCTGATTTATAATAAATAAACCACTTCACAATCTATTCTAAGTTTTCTTTTTTTAATGTTCAAATTAGTCTTTTCTGTTAAATTTTTTTTCCTTAGAGTTCGTTGAAGAGAAGAGGAAGTAGAGATCTTCACAAGGAAAAGAAGTCAGTACTCCAGGTAATATTTTATTCAGTGTTATTCCACCCATCCTTACATGATTTATACAGTGCACTTAAGGAATTACAACAGTGAAATTATGTTTTTTATTTTTATGGTGGACTTAAATGTTTGTCTCTGATATTACAAAAGCTGTATAATGTCTATTCAGTCTCAACAAGCCTTTTGTTTCCATGGAAATTTGAAAAGCTAAAACAAGAGCGATCATGTGAACTGTTCCAAGGTGAGGAAACGTAGACATACAGATAAGACAGAGGAGCGTGACCTGCCCCCCTCCTGTACGTCACACATCGGCACACGCTGACATGAGAAAACCGTTTTGTTTCAATAGCGCTTGGATGGGGTGAGGACGCATGCACTTTCTGTGAAATGCCCAGCAGCCACACAGATGTTTGAAAGCTGTCACCCTGGAATACATCAGAAGCAGCAAAACAAATGCTTTTGTATACACAAGTTAAATGGGAATTTATTTATTCATTTATTTTTAAACTATTTGTATATGCTGTTCTGTACAGTGTTCTGTGTGGCAGCTAATATGACACTAACATGAAATTAGTTTTTAGACATTTTTGTTCTTTCGTGTTTCACAATATACATTTTGATCCAAACAGATCCAAACAGTTTGTGTCATTTAAGAATGCATCTGGAATTGTGCCGAGTTATTACAAAAAGCTCATTATAAAATATAAACAGATTTTTTTTTGAGATTCAGATAAATTCATGTGTGACGTTAAAGGGGTTTAATATAAGTAAGACATCTTTGTTTGCTAAGCACACTAAACAGTTGCTTGGTTTATGCATTTTTGATATATTTACAGCACCTTCAATCCCAGGTGTTTGCTTGAATGTAATGCACCGTCTCGTGCACTTCCTTCCTTAGGAGGACAATGCAGACCTAAAGTGTCAACTCCAGTTCATCAAGGAGGAATCGTCCTTAATGCGGAAAAAGATAGTGAAGCTGGGCCGCGAGAAGGATGAGCTGGAGGAGGAGCTACAGAAGTACAAGTGCGTGTACGGCGATGTTGACTGCGCCCTGCCCACTGGGGAGTGCAGAGGCCCGCCCAGCACTTGGGAGGCTGAACTGAAGCTGCGACTGAAGTTGGTTGAAGAGGAGGCCACTATCCTTGGGAGGAAGGTCGTTGAGCTGGAGGTAGAAAACCGGGAATTGAGGTCGGAGAACGAGGATGTCCGGAGCCAGTATGAGCAGGCCTGCCTGGGGAGGGAGCCCGTCACTGTCACACCATCCTCACCCTGTGGGGGTGCCCTGGAGTCAGCAGCTGATATGCGGCGCCACCTGCAGTTTGTGGAGGAGGAAGCAGAGCTTTTGCGCCGCTCCATCTCTGAGACCGAGGACCGTAACAAACAGCTGACCTCTGAGCTGGGTCACGTCACGTTGGGACACACCCAAGAAGGCGATGACAGCGAGGGCGCTTGTTTCACACGCTCCAGAGGGCAACTGCAGGAGGACCTGAATGACGCATGTCAGAAGATCAATGAGCTCAGGGAAACGGTAATAAAGCTGCAGTATGAGAACCGTGTACTCCTCTCCGGCGTGCCGCACTGTGACCTTGATTCGCCCGATGACACAGAGGGCCACTCTGGAAAGAAGGACAGCACAGATGAGGATGCAGCTACATCACCTCAACTGCACCCCAAGAGGGAAGGGCCAGTTGGGGGGGAGAGCGATTCTGAAGACGGCCCTGAGAAGACCTTTGGTTTGGGCTGTGGGCAACGTCTAACCAGCTGCAAGCTCAGTTCGGTTGGGCAGGCCCTGGAGATGTTCATAAGCCTGAAACATGAGGCTGAGCATCTTGGCAAAGCTGTGGACCACCTCATCACTGACACTGACTGTCTGGTTTATGATGGCAAGCTGCTGCTGACAGCGAGAGGCCCTGTGGACGGACAGCTGGGTAGGGGACGGGACCTGGCCGAGGGCGAGTGTGAGCCTCAAGGACTTGACGCCATCAGTGCTCACATGAAAACCTTCAAGTCTGAGCTGCACAGTTTCATAGAGAAAGCTGACCTCCTTGGCAAAAGCATCAAGGAGAGTTTGGGGACCTCGCACCCGCTGTCTGGCATCACCGATATGTCACATGACTCACCACACCTTCCCATGTTTGGAACAGACCCCATTACCAAATTCCAAGTAAGTGCAGCCACTTTTTGCTGTCATGCCCACACAGTACACTTCATGTGCTTCCACCTGCAACATTATGCCATTAGGCTTGGCTTGTACTGTACAAAAGAGGATTTATCACACCTCAGTTCCCAATTTGAATGATTTGGAACATCTTGTCTTTGTTCTTTGAAGGGTTTGTTTCCATGACAGATGCTCATCTTTGTTATGGAGCAGTGAGTGGAAATAGCATGAAAACAAAATTTATTTTAGCTGAAGCACAGACCTGGATGTGTCAGCAAAACAACAAACTGCCTCAGTGTGATTTCTGGCTTTACAAACGGAAGCCATTCGTATCACGAAGTTTACATTTTTAGTCCCATTCCCCACTTCATCATCTGTCACTGAACAGGCTGCTGCAATGTGTGTAACCTGTAGTATCAGTGGAAAAGGAATCGTTTCCACTTTTGAACTCTTGACTTTGTCAGAGCTGCTGAGGGCTTGGCATAATGCGTGAAGACTGACAAATAGATGATGGGTTGCAAATTTTAAAACTGAAACCTAATTTTCCATGGAATTTTTTAAAGAGATTTGGCATTTGTTGCATTATGTTAATTAGCAATGTGAGTGTTTGTATTTTTGCCATGTTTGAGTGCACAAAAGAAGAGGTTGATGAGAGGCACAATTTCACCCAGAATTTACTGGGTGACAGTCGTTTCCAGGAAATAATCTGAAAGAGTATGTTTCTGGTCTCATTTGAGTAACATTGTGCAGAACACTAACTGACACAGCTCAACACAAACGAAGTCAAAGCAAGAGTAATAGCTGCCAGTTGGAAAGGGCTTGCTGACAAAGCAAGTTGGCAATCAAGTTAGCTGGGGGGAAAAAGTACAGAATTGAAGCAAAGAGTTCAGGATGGACTTGTCCTGAGTGTTTACAAGAATCAAGTAAGTGTAGTGTACATGTTTTAGGAAGATTATTGCAAATGGGCTGTATATTGGCCTGGTATGCTAAATTTGGAATTGAAGCTACAAAAGAGAAATTAGCTGTTTTCTGAAAAGCTTGTGCCGTTAGTATCGTTTCTGTTTCTTTTGGCTTTGCTGTTATGTATTTTGTACGATCATCTATCTCACATGAGGCTTTATTAGACGGTTGCCTCTCTCCATGTTTTCCTGGCTCTCTGCATTCTCCACACACAACCAGCCCTAGTCCAGTGAAATTTAGGCTAAAACTTTGAAACATGGTAATTATTACTACTCAAGCCAGTCACAGCATGGACATGACTAACATTCTCCCTGCCAGATGCAGACTTCTGTCCACCCAGCAAACACATGCAGCTCTGAACGCACATTCATAACTGAAATATTAATGGCTGCACTATTATCAACAAATGTAGCCCATGTATCCCTCCCTAAACCCACCTTAATTACAGTCTAATAGTGTAAAAGGAAAGAGGATATTAGTGCTGTATTGGCAACTCTGAGGTAGTTCTACTCATAATCAAGGCCAGGTGGTAATGTGTCAGATCTGTATTGTAATGACATGACTCGAGTTCTTGGTTTAATTGGTGAAGGTCCTGCATGCCTGTATAGGATCTGGGCTGAGACTCACCCTGCTTGGCTGCATGGCACAGGCTCAGGGACCTGTAAACGCTCGGTGTGCGACCTGCCAGTTTTGACTCGCATATCCATCATTGCATGGGCATCATAACAAAGAATTCTGCATTCTTTTTTTCTCTTCTCTCTTTTTCTCTTTCTTTTTTCTCCAGATGTTTCAGCCCATCGTTTTGCTTATCATCATTTTAGCTCTCTTCTCGTCTCTCTCATATGCCACCGTCTTTAAGTTGGTCTTCCTTTTTGCACTTTTCTTTGTCTGGTAATTTTATTTTCCTTTCAGTTTTGTTTTTCTAAATATTTTTTTCCTTCCCATTCTCCCTTGCTTTAACATTAACCTTAACATTTTTTTATTATTAATTCGAACCCGTCCTCCTCCCCCCCAGTCCCCATGCACCCACCATTCCTTACTCATGTCCCATCCCACGCGCCCCTCACCCTGCCGCTCCCCACAGTGTGGTCTAAGAGGCCAGTCGAGGGAGCGTCTCTAGAACAGGACCGCAGCGCCACAGCGACTGATGCCTGGCGAGCTCGTCAGGGTACTGGCCAGAGCAGGGGAGCCGGTGGACAGAGTAAAAACTGCGGCACGGGTGCGTTAAGTGTAGAGGTCAGTGCTCCATCAGTCCTCCTCCACACCTCAGTTCTCGCAATCTTCATTGACTGTGGATGGAGGCGAGGTGTGAAGAACAGCCTTTAGGATGTAGGCTACATCAGGGGAGCACACTGGGTTATTCATCTTAGTCACATGGATAAAACGGCGTGAGATACTGTGATGTTTCAGTGGCCCATTAGTTCATATGAAGGAAAACTGAGTAGATTCATAGCACTGCCTCAAATATGAATACCTTAATTTTCAATACATCTGTAAATGTCTACCAGTTGTATAAAAATAGACAGGGTGGGGGTGACATATAAAAGTGTGTATATGCATCAATTAGTCATTTAAAAAGTGTAATCTTCACTTCATGCCTTCTCTCTATTTTAGCGGCACTTTTTCACTTACTAAACCTTTAGCTCTGTCCTTCACTGCTTCTTGTTTCTAATGTCACCGTTTCTAAGTGCTTTGAAAGCTTTTATTTTATAGGGTCTTTTAGCCAGGGTAATTCAAATTATGTGAAATGTACCACATACTTTTCCTAAAAAAGAGTGACTCAGTGTGTGTGTGTGACTGTGTGTTTGTGTGTGATTGTGTGTGCGCGTGCATGCGACAAGGAAGTGTGCAGGTTTGGGTATTTTTAGTGAGTTTCAAGTTTTACAAAAATAAACTACAAGTTGAAAGTTTTGACACACCTTGTCAGAGAGGTTTTCCTCATTGTCAGTTTTCTAGCTTTCAAAAAACCATGTAAACATTAAAGCTATAAAATAACTTAAGTGGAATTATGCAGTGAGCAAAAAAAAAAAGTGATGGAGGGGAATGTAAATTTTTTTTTATATGTATGCACAGGTTGTAGAAATGTTTTACAAAGGTGAATGTGTTTAAATTGGTTGTTTGCTGCATTACTATGCAAACATTTCAGATAGGGCGCACAAGGACAATTCAGGTTCCATGCTAATACAGCATCTGGCATGTGAGTACATGTATGTGGGATTGTGTGTTTTGTTTTTGCCTGAAAAAATCCTATGCAGTGTTTTTGGAACTATAGTGTCAGTCCACAGCAGAAGAAGGGACTGTGAAAGGTTTGCTGTATGTGCCCTTTTCATCACATATTGGTGTTGGAAACATCGCTGTTGGTGTCTTATGAAGCATTGTGGAATTACACAAGGAAAATTTCAGTTACATCGATTTTTAACACTGCCTTTCTTTATCCTATACAGCATAAAATATTCCCATAAAAGTAAAAATGTGTGAAGGTTGGAGAATATGTCGCAGTGTTTTGCTTTGTCATTGGGTGGGTAATGTTTTTGTTTAAACCAGCCTTCAAAAGCTAAATTTTGTCAAAATTTTAGGACGAATAGGTCATGGTTTGAAACATGCAATTACTTTCTCACAAAATACATAAACATAAGTGGCTTTGACAAAGGAGAGCAGAATTAAGAGACCACAGACAGAGCAGAGAGTCTGAAGGGAGTGGGTCTATACTGAGAGTAACTCTGTTTTCCTCCTTGGGGACACACAGCCAGAAGTCTGCAGAACAGCTGGAGAAACCCAGGTTCAAATGGACCATGGCAGCTATCCTAGTCACATGGAGCAGGTAATCCCTGTAAACCGAAAACCATTTAAAATGTTTCTAACACCTAAGGCAGAGATGAAACAGGATGTGTTCCTATAGCACATTTTTTTTCAAATATTATCAGCTATCGTAATATATTTTTTCAGTACGTCTGTCATTGTGAAAGATTTTTTTTTTTTTTTTTTTTCTACAGATTAAATATACACTCAGTGGTCAATTTGTACAGTGTACCTATATAGCTACTGTTTGTTATTGCAAATGTCTAAGCATATGACAGCTACTGAATATATTAAAAGCACACATACCTTCAAGAGCGTATCTTGTTATTCAGATCAAAAATCAAAAAATGGGAGCAAAAAAAAATTCTTTGACCATGGAAGGTTTGTTAGTGCCAAACAGAGTAATTTGAGAAACTGCTGACTTTTGTGTACAACAGTCTTTAAAGCTTATAGAAAACACTGGAAAAACATCCAGTAAGTGGCAGCTCTGGTGGGGAAAACAAGCTTTTGTTAATGACAACGGTCAGAGGAGAACGGCCAGAGTGGTGAAAGCTGACAGGAAGATAAAATCAGCACGCATTACAACAGTAGTGTGCAAAAGCGCATCTGTGCGTGTAAAAAAACATCAAGCCTTGAAGTGTATGAGCTACATCAGCAGAGGAGCACAGCAGATGCCTTTTTGTTCAGGTAAGATGAGGAAAGTAAGGCTACAGTGGGCACAGGCTCACGAAAACAGGATAGATGAAGATTAGAAAAGCACCTTATCGCGTGAATCCCAGTTTCCACTGCCACAGGGATGTGGTCTGAATTTTGCACTCTGTAACATAAACACATACATCCCTTGTTGCAAGTGTTAATGGCTTAAGTGGGTGGTGGTGCTGTAATGTTGTGGTGAATGTTTGCTTGACATGCATTTGAACATAATTTAAATGCCACAGCCTACCCGAGTAATGTTACCGACCGTGTACATCCTTTTATGGCCATGGTCTACCCATGTTCTAATGACTACTTTCAGCAAAATGACACACCATATGACAAAGCACACGTTACCTCAGGCTGGTTCCACAGACATGACAGTGAGTTCAGTGTACTCCAGCGGCCTTCACAGTCTCAAGTGCTCAGTCAAAAAGAACAGATCTGAGATAAGGTAGAACAGGAGGATTTGTACCATGAACATGCAGCAGAAAAGAGGGTAGCAACTAAATGATGCTATCATGTCAACATGGGCTAGAATCAGTAGGAGCAGTCCCAGCGCCTTGTTGAATCTGAGACTAAATGGGGGAGGTGGTTGTATCCAGCAGTAGAAAGATACATATGTGGAAAAATCCTTGACACAGTATTGTAGCAATATAAAAATGCAAAAACTTTTAAAATGGTACACTAAGAGAAGCTTTCACACACAGCACAACTTTCACAGGTTACTGTTTCAGCCCTCAGCACAGACTATAATGATGCACCTTGATGTGGGGTTTTCAGCTCGGACACTGACATCATGTCTCTGCTGCAGGAGACAGAGGACAGGCAGAGAGAACAGGAAATGCTCCGACAGGAGCTGCGCTTCCTCCGCCACAGCACTGCCCACTTTTACACCAGATTGTGCCGGCTCATTGAACACTGGCGACGGGGTCGCAGGAGCAATGGAGGCAAAGAGAGGACCCTCATAGAGGTTAGCTGGGAGAATGTATTGAAAGATGATGGCTGAAAGTGGGCAGTAGAGAGCACAATATACCAGATGTTCCATTTATTTCTTTAGCATTTCAAATCTGTGTTTTGCTTGGTTTTGGAATTAGGTCCCGTGCATGTGTTTGCAAGCACAATACAACTATATAATTGTTCAAAATTCAATCACTTTATGTTGGCATAAGATGATACGCAAGTCATTTTACAACTGTAGCTGATCAAATAAATGTTAATCATAAACAAGATTATACACTGCCTGACCAAAAATAAAAGTCACAGTGTGCTCCTGGAGGCAGTGTTATTAGCTGGTATTGCTTCATCTGCTTTGATCTAAGCTCAGCAACATTATGCAGCAATAAAATGAAGTCAGCTGAGTGTCTGCATTTACTGAATTGCCAGGTTCTGCCACTGGTGGATTTTTTTTTCTTCCCTGACAACACGGGCATGTTCCAGGCCAACAGTGCCAAGATTCATCAGGCAAAAATGGTGTAACAGGTTCAGGGAGCATGCGGAATCACTTACACACATGAATTGGCTTTAACCCCCTTGGATGTGCTGAAGAACACTTTAGAGGGTGGTTCAGCTCACATTATCACTCCAAGATCTTGGTGAAAAATGAATGCAAACATTGTTTTGACGCTTATGCAATGTCTCAGCATTTAATTTCATCCACAGCTGCAATGTGGCATTTCCATACTATGTACTGGTTAAAGAGAAAATACGGTGGGCCCGAGCAACATTGAAGCATAAAAACGTCGCATTTTTCTGAAGATATTGCAGGTGTCATAAAGTTACGCAAATGCCATAACATCACTGCCATTAAAACCACCCACATTATCGTTGCATTGCTACTCTGGTGTTTTTTGCACTTTTCTAAGCTTTTTCTACAAAAACAGGTTTTTAAAAAGCACTTTTTGTCCAATTTGTTACTTAGCAGCCAGGGCACTAGGGGAAGTGACTAGTATCACAGCTAAAGTGAGGGCTAAGGTGATAGTCATGTATCTTCGGCTGATGCCGTGTTAAATGTTTGTATGTATTAAAAACCTTCCAGAGTTACCCATTGCTCGCTCTACAGTTACTTGCCATCGGTCACAACACACCCGCCAATATATTAAATAAGAGATAATATACCTCTTTATAAATATATCTTATATATAAGATATATTTATGCATATAAACCTTTTTATTTTTGTAGTGTTAATTATTTTACAGGATATAACAATTAATTTGTTGGTAAATTAGTGTATACATTAGAAGCATTTGTTTCAACGCTACATTTTAACATGTTAAAAATATACAGTATACTTATACTGTATATACCTTACTCACCCAAATTGTGAAATTGTTTCCAAAAGTTTTTTTTCAGACGTCATAAAGTCATTCTGTCATAAAGTCACAGAAATTTGAACAAATTATCAATTTAATAGAGAACCCCACTGTATATGACAAGTATATAATACTTTGTTTTTACAGCATTCTTTCTGCATGTTCATTGTAGTGTTCAAAGGTGCAGAAAACTTGTTAGTCTTTTAGTTTGTCAGAATTGTACTTGACGAGAAGTGATTTAGAAAGGAGTTTTTACTTTTTGAGGGTAAGCCATCAGACATAACAGTAAACAGTATAATAGTGATGGAGACAAATGTGACCAAAATGGTCTTAATTTTCATTTTACAAACTGAATCAGTTGTATAGTACTTCCATTGTAGCACAAACACAACATGATACAACATGATTATGCAGGATGAACAGACCTCAGTTCCTCAGAATAACACCAGATGTGGATCCTTTTAAAGAATAACAGGACAGAATAAAGTGAACTGTTATTTGGCCTGTTCTGATTTGACTGTGTACTCAGCCTGAGCTTAACACACATTTCTATACTTGTTTTAGGAGCTGGATAATATCCCAGAGCCTGATGTTCTCATGGATCAGGTAGAGGGAAGAGCAGAATCCAGGACCAGCAACCCATGTGATTCCAGTTATGCTTCTGAGCCATTTCAGACTACAGAGCTTCACCAGAACCAGGTCAGCTGGTGGTGTCAGTCTGATTATTATTCCATTACAGAGAGCCTTCAGCTTTCAAATTTCTCTGCTAGAATTTTTTTGTGTTTGGCCAGATCTGTTTCAGTATTAAAAATAATTAACATGTTAAAGCATGGTAACGAAGACTGAGAAGATCATCATGGACATTACCCTTTTGATTTCCTCTACTGGAGACTTAGATGTGTGTGCACACATTTTTTTTAATCTTTTTTTTAATCTGTAAGCAGCCCCTATATGGAATGCAGCTGCTTTGCTTAATATAGTCAACTAGACCAGAAAACCGGGTCAGGCCAGCCTGTTGATAACAATGATAAAGGATTCAGGAACTGTGTGTCAAAAATCTCCCTTGGACTTTCACAGCTGGGCAACAACCATCAGCTGCTTCATGCTCTCCAAGTACTACTGGAGGAGTTCCTCTTGGAGATTCAGGATGAAGAGGAGCAATGTTACCAACTTCAGCAGATATGCACCAATGAGAAGACAGCTTGGGAGATGCAGTGGACGGATCTCAACCATATAAAACAAGTAAGCTTTTCTGTTGTGGGAGGAGGCTGCCATGCAGAGGGCCAGTAACCAAGTTGGAGTTAATTATTTTCGTTAAAACGCATGGCTGTGAGTAATTTATCCCACTTACACTGTGGTTAACAAACAAATTATTTTCAAAGAACTATTGACAGTAAATTTTTCATGAGGTAAAACAATTTTAATTTGCATTTAGTAATGTTTCAATGTGCTCTGGAAAACTATACTCCCTACAAGGATAGAACGTCTGGTTACGCTATTCACTGGAAGCAGCCAGTCTTTTTATAATAGATATGAAATGTTGAACAAAATACGTGCACATTAATATAGAATTGTTTATTTTGGTTGCCAAAGTTACATGTGCGGTTCCACAAAACCACATGATATCTGTGGACCAGTAAGAACCTAGTATTTACCAAAGCTGTGGTATAAATGTATATAAACACACATATACATAATGTACGTATAATACAGCAGCACTGCTGACAGCAAAACTTCATTTTGCTTCCTCTGTGTTATGAAATACTATGTCATTTGTGCATATGTACAATTGAAGACATTTTTTCAAAAGATTAAATAAGACATTTAGATTAATTTTTTGTGTTCTTAGCATTTTGCCAATTTTTCCTTTGGCTTTCTTAATTGCTTTGAATGAAAGGAACTGTTGAATTTGGGTGTGGCCTTATGGTGTAAAGCTTCTTGCAGTTTTTCTATAACAATAATCTGTTATAGCATGCGATTCTTGCATGCTTTGCCAGCTTTGTAAAATTCTCATTTTTGTGACAATTGTGCCATCAGTCCAGTAGAATGCTTCCTCTGACACTTGCAATATTTGCAGCTCTATGTCATTAGTCACTTTTACGCCTCCAGATATGGCCCGTCAAAAAAAAAAAAGGCGAAACATGATCATTGTGTTCTGTGTGTCTAGAAGATACAGCTGAAATCCTATCACTAACGCTGTGTCACTGTACAAACATGATGTTCCAAATGATGGCCCTTCCTACTAGCTTAGTTCTCACAGTAATAGGGACTACTTGTCTGTTAGGGCTCCAAAACATCATGTTTTAATACCAAAAAATAAAGTCTTTTAGGGATTCCTCCCCAGCATAAGTAAATCCAATTTTCATTTATCTGAGTTTTCATTAAAAGTTAGCAGCAAGTGTTGGTAGTAAAGGTTTGCACCTCTGCAATTTAGTTTAATTGTAGCATTAGGACTACTAAGCATGCAGATGAATGACAGTTAAAGATGTAGGCCTAACTGTTGTCAGCATCGTCCATGTCTTCATGTACTCTTTATTTAACTTGTGATTTCTCAAATGGCAGTTTTCAAATTGAGATATATTACACTGTTTGTGTCCAGTGCTGATATTATTATAATCGGGAAAACATTGCACTGCCATGTCTTACACTATTATCATTTTTTTGCAAAGAGATATTTCTGGAATTGTGTTGCACTATAAGGACTGTGTATATATGCTGTATATAGTTTTAACAACAGCAGTAAAACAGTGCAGGCACAAGATCTGAGTGAAGTTTACCTGGTATAACCAAATCATAACCATTTCAGTGAAAAAATATTTCAGTTTTCATACATCCCAGTACATCAGACTTGATGAGTTTACCCCCTCACTGGTATACAGGGGATATTAGACTTCCAAAAAACTAGCAGGCAACCCTTTACTGTGTCCGGGCAGCCAGAGAGTGGAAGGGAGATGGCACTGAGTGGTGGGCCTGAACCTCTCAAACCAAGAGATTCACTGAGCCAGAAGCAGAAAGTGACACATGCCTGGGATTCACAGATGAGGGCGTTTCAACAAAAGACAGAGGAGGTAAGGTGACTGTGCATGGCAGTAGGGTGGATGGTGAAAAGGTGCAGAGGCCATCCTGTATGAAATGCGTTGCAGAAGGAATCCCCTCTAAAATGTTACCTTTCAATCACAATGTTAGTGTACACAGCTATAACTCACATTAACTTCGTAATAAACCAGACTTTTGTGAAGCCAAAGCAAAACAAAGGCTACAGTTATGTGGAAACCTTTACATGCTAAATCAAGGATCCAGGTCACTCTCAGGATTTACTAATGCACTCGTTCAACAGTATATCAATTTTATAGGACCTGTGATAATAAATTCCACAATCAGAAATAATAATGTATGCTAGATTTACTAATGACATGTTTCAGTAGTCCTCCTGTCGTTTTATGCATTTTGAGAAAAGCTGGGATGTTACAAACAGTGGAAAAAGTAATTAAACTTGTTAATTTTTCAAGGTTTCATTTTAAGTAAAGACCAGTAACATTCTTGCTAATTTGTTTTTTAAGTTGCAGAGGTCACTTAATGTGACCCTGGCTGAGAGCCCCCAGCTGGAGCAAAGAGAACACTGTGGTACCACCTCTGCTCAGGACAGTCCCACAGATCCAGTTAACAGTCGCGCCCACCCTGTCACCAACATTCCCTCCCAAGCAAGTAGGACCCACCAACCCACAAAGAACCTGTTTCTTGATGCCTTGTTGCTGGACTCCCCAAGAGAAAATACTGCGTCCTCTCCTTCAAAACTAGATGGCAAGAAAAACTTCCTTTGCTTCAATGAGGTATGAGGATCATTCAGTGGATTTACTTTGAAATGTAATACATCAGGAATTGCACTGTACCCATACAGTAACATTTTTAAACAGATAATAAGGAAACATTCTTGTACTAGCACTTCTTTTGACATTTATGCAATGCAGACTAGAATCTGTTTGTATATATCTGCCCTGCATCAGCTACTCAGCCACAAATGCAACAGAACTTGGGTCAAAACTGAAAATCAGTAGCGTATGTAAAATAAAGAAATGACCCCATGAATAAATTCTTATTTTTAACCCACATACACAACACTTAAATAATGCCAAAGGTTACTATTTGGAAAACATGATTGGTAGTTGTCTAACTGACTATTGTTATAATGTGATTTAATGTATTTTAGGCTGCAAATGAAACAAAAGGCAGAAAAGACCACTCTGTAGTCCAAGAAGAAGACATGGGTGGAGGAGGTCTTCTCAGGTACATTTAACTGCTTCATCAGTCAGTCCATAAAAATAGCATTTACTACAGTGTCTTTAAAAGCAAAGCATTTTGCACTTTATTTTCAGACTAGGAAAAACATTTACAAAACCCGAGTTGCTGTATGACGAGAACAAACAGTTTACCATAATTGAGTAATACTTTTCCAAGCAAGTTTCCATAATTGAATTAATTATGCTGTATGTACAGTAAAGATAATATATTTTTAGTTTATTGATTAAGAACATGTTCTGAATAGTATTTTTGTGGGGAGGGGCAAACAGCAATAGTTGGGTGATCTGACCTACATGCTTTCAGGTGCTGTGACAGTGCCAATCGCTGTGTCATTAGACAAGTTTGTGACAGCTCATGATCTGTTGTATAAGGCACTATCCCTGACCTGCAGAACAGTCTCATAAAATGGCAATGCAGCATATTAGTGAAGAACCTGATTCCGTTCTTTTCAAATCATGAAATGTGCACAACTCATACCTCAGTGAACACACACGTACAGACAGTTTAGGTAAATTGTTAAGAAGTACAGTACTTTCTTCAGGAGACTACAGCACGTTTTCTAGTTTAGAGATTGGATTTTTTTTGGCCTTTTGTCACTGTCAATGTCAGTTTTATTTGCATAGCAAGTTTAAACACAACACTGTTGACCAAAGTGCTGTACAATGGGTAAGTAAAACACAATAGACAATAAACCAGAAGTAGAGTAGTACAAAAAAAAAACCCTTAAATAAATAAATAAATAAATACTTTAATCAAAATAAGGAATGGTCAGCACTAAAACATTAAAACAAAAAGTTAAAGGAAAACAACAAAGAAGTCTATCATCACTGCAAAGTTATCCAAGAACAACAGACAAGGATTAGGCTACATTAAAAGCCAAAGAAAATTTAGAAAGACTTAAGTCTTAAATACAGAGAAAGGACTTGTCTAATAAAAAGGGGCAACTCATTACAGACACCAGGCGCTACGGCAGTAGAGGCACATTCACCCCGACTCTTCATCCTGGTTTTGAAAACCACAAGCAGTAGCTGTTCACTCGACCCAAGTGACCGAGTTGGGTTGTATAGTTCTAAATGATCAGATATGTATGAAGGTGCTATCTTAATTAAAACTTTATAGGCTAACAGTACAATCTTGAACCTGACTCTAAACTGTACAGGGAACCAGTGAACAGATTCCAAAACTGGAGTAAAGTGGTCACGTCTACATGTATTCGTTGAGAATTGTGCAGCAGTGTTTTGGACGATCTGACTTGTTTGTGGGATAGGGAATGAAGAGGATTATCTTATTGTCAGTACAAATCTCTACGTGCTGGGACTGTTGTCAAGACTACAACCATAGACAAGAGCTCTGGGCATCACATAACTCAGTTTGTTTTCCAACAAAACTTGACTCTAGTGGGCATCATGCAGTAAAGGCACAAAATCAATAGATTAAGTATTTTCAATCCTTAAACCACATTTGAAGTGCTTTTAAAAATTAATAATGTGCTTTATTTTATTCAATACAACCGCAGCTAAGAAGATTAGCAGTACACTTGGGAACATTGTTTTGGTTTTGAGTGAAGCATTCATGCAGATCTAACTGGGAAATCATGATAGCAAAAATTTAGAAATTCAACATTACATCTTGTAATGGCAGACAATACAAATAGGATAGCTATTACAAAATTATATTTATTCTAAAAATGATTAGCTAAATTTTTTTCTTCTAAGACAGAAGAAGAAAAGACAGAAGTCTTGCTTCCAAGTATACAGTATGTGTGAATTGACTAAGAAAAACTGTCATAATTCCATATTTTACAAAAAGAAATTAAAAGATTCAGGCAGACACCTCCGCTTTGGGTGTACAACAATAACAGATGGAAGAGCTGATGAGAGAGGAAGTGCACATACCGGCCAGTATGACCACAATGAGATTAGTATTATGTCCCAGTGCTGGTCAATACAGTCAAAACCTAATGTGACCCAACTCAGTTGTTATCATTCACATGCATTTTGTTCTTTTGGTGATTACAGTGGAAGTTATAGGTTTGGTTTAAGGGGCCTGGTGGCTTAATGGATAGAGCATCAGGCTGGGATATAGAAGTCTACCAGCTTGAATCTCAGCCCAGCTGCCAGGCGTGTCCCTGAGCAAGATACCTAGTGCTAGCTCCCTAGGTGCCGCATGTGGCTGCCCACCGTCCCCCCCATGGGGATGGGCTAAATGCAGAGAAGAACCTTTGTTGTGACATGTATGTGTAACATGTATACAGTGTGTATGCAATGACAACAATAAGACAAACACCATGTCTAACTGTAGATAATGTAGTAATAATGTACTCCATTATGATACATTTCTCAGTGATTTTGCATGTTATTTTATTTGTGGTTCACATTTAATGAACATAAAATATAATTTGAAATTAAAATTGGTATTTAATATTTGTCAGATTCTATATATACCTTTAACATTTTAATGTACTTAATTTTTATTAAAAATCTAAGCTTTGTGTCTGTACTGACTGCAATGATTTATATTTCAGGGTTAAGTCAGTGTGCTCCATGAGTGACTTTCAGCGCTTGATAGACAGTTCTCCGTTCCTTCCTGAGAAAAACATTGCAGAAGAAGAAGCCGAGGTTGACGAGCTGACACCTCCCCTGTCCCCAGATGATTTGAAATACATTGAGGAGTTCAACAGCAAGGAATGGGAGTTTCCTCGCTCCCAAAATACAAGTGGAACTACAGAGGTTACCATGGAGGCAAGGGCAGAGGACAGAGAGAGCACAGAGAGGATTTCAGAACCATTCCAACCAGCCTCATGGTTTGGCAACAAGTGTGTCACCATAACAACTGACACACTGCACAGCCCAGACCACTGCCAGGATGAGTCTTTTCACTATGGGATCCTCAGTCACAATAGTGAAGACCCCATGATGGATCCTGTTTTTGAACTCCCAGCAACCAAAGCAAAATATTCTGAAAGCAAAGGAACAGCCAAAGGAGTTTATGAGCAGTGGCCATGCGGGCCACAAAAGCACCAGAAGGACACTCTGGAAGGTAGGGTTTGCCCGGTCCAGCCTCCTGTTAGTTCCACGGTGGGCTTAAAATCATCTCTGCAAGACATAGGGTTGACTCAGAACCTGAGTGATGACATGAAAGAGGTGGCCTTCTCCGTTAGGAACACTCTGCAGGATGGTAGTGCTGTGCCCCAACTTAAACACGCAGCCTGCCAGACAAACAGTGTTGCAACTAGAGCGACGCAGACTACCCTGACTGTCAGTGTGGGTCTCCAGACAGAGTGTCTGAGGAACATCACCAGCAGCCCACACAAGTGCTTGACACCCAAGGGGGGCTCCACCCCTGTCTCCTCACCTTCACGCACCATGAAAAGGATGCTTCTATCTCCTGTTGTACAGAGCAAGTTTGAGCGCTCCTGCTGCTCTCCAAAGTGCAGCTCTCCCCTGCTCCAGCGCAAAGCTTTTTTTAAAGCCGACCAGTCAGGCAGCAGGACTGCGACTACCACCATACCTCAAAAGGGCTTCAGTGAGTCTGCCTGGGCCCGCTCAACCACAACCAGGGATAGCCCAGTGCACACTACTATCAAGGATGGACTGTCGAGCCTTTTCAACATCATCGATCACTCACCCATGCTCCATGATGCCCCACAGAGGTTCACCAAGTCCCCTAGCTGTTCCCGGCCGAATGATCCAAAGCATCCTGACACCAATTCCTCTAAGGCTCGGTCAGCCCAGAAACAGGTCCAGGAGGGGTCACCCAGTCCCCTGCAGTTTTCAATAGAGACTAAGGGTAAAAAAAGCCCTGAAGTCATCAGCATAAGGCAGGAGCTACAGAATCCATTGAGTTGCACCCTAACTGAAAGCACTTCCAGGAGTCCACATAAAAAGCTGCTGGTGACACACAACAAAGGGGACATCATAACAGCTGGAGGAAATGCAATCAACCCATGGAAGGAGGGAAAATTAAGAGATATTGTCCAGCTAGGAACCAATGAGGTAAATGCACCCACTCTATGCTATTAAAAGGCACATCCTCTACATTCATCAGCCACTCAACTGAAGGCATAATACTTTGTGCTTTGTTTCTGTAATAATGTAGTTATCCATATTACATTGCAGTGTCAATGAGTTTAAAAATGCTTTTATGTTTAGCTTTATATGTGACTTTCTTTAGCGTACTGTTCTTTTGTTGGTTATTTTTCCGCATTGTATTACAGTTAATCTTTTAGCACATGCACGGTTGAACTGGTTGCAGAGATGGCTGTGTTATATTAAACCTTTTCATTATTTCCCTTTCTGCTCTGGTTTCATCTTTCTGTGGACTTGGTATCCAGACCCACGCTGTTCTGTTAACACCTCCCTGGAGACTTTAACTTTGCTTGTACTACTGTAAGTATTTTTTTTCCCCTAAGTAGCAATATGAGTTGCACTGTTATGGGTATTCATTAGTTAAAAAACAACAAAGATAGTATTGGGAACTTATGAACAGGTGATTTATTATTATTTTTTTTTGTACATTTTTTTTAATCTATCCCTGCCATTCAGTATTCACTGCATGATTCTAATATTAGTTCTCAAAAGAGATTTTTTTTCTTTTTCCAGTGGTGTGTTGTATGCCATTTGTTTTCTACTAATAGTGTTACATAATGTGTTTGTCAAATTAGGTACTCACAATCCACAATGGTATCTTTATCTTGCTGTAGTGTCCAGCTAATGACTGCATCATCATTCTAGTTTTAAATGGTCACTGAAATGAATGTGGTGGCTTTATTTTGCTGCAGTTGTTCCCTCTCTTCTATCCTACCTTGCAAGGCCTGCCTGACCAGCTCAATACCACCCAGTTCTGTTGCTCTGACCCCATCTACATTTCTCCAACTGCCGTCATGACATTTCTGTAAGGAGTATGTGGTTGTACTGTGGTCAAACTGCATCCAGACATATCACAGGGTGAGGACACAATTCAGGATAACCATTGTGTCCATAGTCCCAACGGGTGGTATGGGGGCTACAGCAATGAAGATTATCAGGGAAAGGGCAAGTTATTTGACATTTTAAAACAACAGTAGGAACCTACATAAATGGAAGGGCATTCCCTGCAGTTTATACTACAGGCAACATGCCCACCTTGCACTCCCTTGGCCTTAGGCCTGTCTGTGGTAGACACTCCCTTTTTGTGGGTGAGTGATGTAATCCATGAGGGCATAAAGCACTGTGCAGAGATGTGCTGTACCCTGATATGAAAAACACGTGCCTGTATAAAAAAAAAAAAAAAAAAAAAACCTGTAAAGTTACTGCCTGTAAAGAACTATAAAAATTGGTCATATGCACTTCTTTGTGTCCATATAAGGCCATCTATTAGGTAACGTTCTTGTTTTCACATTTATGAGCTGAGCACTGTAATGAATTATGTAAAAATAGTAAGATATGTTATTAGGGGCCTTCACCTAAAATAAACTCAACTGTTAAATGGATGCACCAATTGGAGAAATTAAATGAAGTTGAAATTGATGTAATGATGTATGTGGTGTTTCATCTGCATGCCAAATGAATCTGTGCATTGTACCTAAGCCTCCTCATTTGGTCGTCATGTTGTGAGTCACTAAATATCAATGTAAAGACATTGTAAAGATCAAGTTGTACTGTATTTTTGTTGTAACTGAACACTGAATTAAGATAAATAAACACAAAAATATATACTGAATTTGTGGTACTAGTCATCGTTGGTCCAAAAGCAGATCTGTGTCACAGGGCCAGGACAGTGAGCGAGAGAGAAACAAGAATGAGAGCTGGCATTTGAGCAAATTACACCATAGGCTTCAAAAACAAAGCATGCCAGTGTAGCTTTAAAAGAATTGACCCTGAGCACCTGAATCACATATATAACCTCATATTTTAAATAGTTTCCTAGCAACAGTTGGAACACAATAGCAATAACAGTAATGAGTGATGTTGTGTACCCTCCTCTCTTCAAAAATGGGCACAGTGCTCCAAACTCTTTTAAGAAATGTTTCAGAAAACTAAATACATTAATGCATCAGCAGTTAGCACTGTTGCATCACACCTATAGGGTTGAGAGTTTAAATCAAGCCTCTGCTCTGTGTGTGTGTGTGTGTGTGTGTGTGTGTGTGTGTGTGTGTGTGTGTGTGTGTGTGTGTGTGTGTGTGTG
>JABJVR010024758.1:4316-37049 GCA_025773905.1 Chitala chitala
GGTGTGACGGTCCGTGGCGCTCTCTCACGGCTGACTTACCACGTCCTTGTTGTCGGTGTCCGATGGACTGGACTCGGAGGGCGATTTCTCCTTCTCGCTCTGCTCCCCGTAGAAGAGGGACGTCAGGCTGCATCAGGGACACAAACCCAGGGGCGGTCACAGGACTGAGACTGAACACAAAAGCTTGGTGTTCAGTCACTTAACCCATAGTGCCAGGGCACACTGAGCCACTTGCTCCAAATGCTACTATTAATCACCAAAAATAGCCACAATCATACATGCACTTAGCATAAATTTCTAATTATTTTTATAAGGTTGTTTTACTGGATTTTGCTTGGGTTTAGAGATAGCAAGTGTATAAATAGTACATCTGATTAATTACTATTTGTACAAGAATAATTAGGCCAAAGGAACAGGGTGTTATGAATATCAGTGGATGATGTTCCTTTGAGGAGCTCTGGCCTAAACCCAAATGAATCAGGATAAATTAATCTGCATGGTTAAACTAAGCCAGTGTTCATCTCCCATGGTGACCTGTCCCAACCTCCTTTCCGCATGTCAGTCTGGAGAAGATGCATTAAAATCAGGCTTATCACAACTGGGAAATGCAAGTTTAAGGCTGCAGTGTAGTAACGGGTAATGGGAGAAGCACCAAATGTGCAGCTTTACAGTGGCTAATGAGAATCCACTGCCTGCTGCAGGTAAGGCTTGGAGCAGTGTGCTAAAAACCTGGGCCTGCTTTCCCCACCTGCTGCCTCAAACCACACCTCTCTCTCCACCACAGGAAAAAGGCTAAAGGCTTAGGTTACAAAACAACAGAATATTGCAGGAGATCCTGAACCCGTGGAAGAAATGGCATCACTGTGTGCCAGAAGGGTGGCATAGCACCAAAACACTCTCTCTAAGACTGTTTGAGGGCTGTTGAAGGGCCCCCCCCATGTTTGGCCTCTGGGTAATCACTACTCCCTCCAGCCCGACACAGCTGCCAACAGACCAGGCACAAAAGCACGGTAAGGAATTACACAATGCACTACAAAATCGTAAAGGTGAACTAATTCTGACACACAGGACAACATAATTACAGCAATACCAACCCTCCCACTTGTCTGAAATCTTTACCACGCCCTGCCTCCCGGTCCTCTGGCTGTGCTGGGCACAGCTGAAGAGCCTCAGATGGCTTTTAAACTGATAAGGCCTTTAAACAGGCAGACAAAGAATAATAACATTATTCCCACAGGTCTGTCAAATTAAAGGCAGCCTGTGTGCTAATCACACTGCGCTGCGTATTTTCAATCACCTTGCCTGACCAGGTCTGTCTGAATATATAGGACTCAACTGTTGTTCATATGTGGACCTCTCTGAGAGGCAGGAGAAATGAGCTGGTTGCTTGTGCTTCTATTGTTCAGCTACATCTCACCTTTGACCTAATTTGGATGGCTTTGGGATTCTCAACAGCTTAAGAGTGACAGGCTCTTAAAGGTTCTGCGTATGTGTTATGTGTTGATGTGTAGGTGGGGTGGGGGGGCACGGTAGGCTGTCTGTAAATTCTGACTGCAAATCCTGTAACAGCTTGCCGAGTTTTTGGTCACACTATGACACTCAAAGTCTCACGTACAGTAAGCAGTAAGCGTAGTCGCTCATAAGAATTCAGCCTTAAAACCAGACAATATGTCAGACTGCCTGAGCCTCATTTGTGTTTGTTTGTAAGTCTTCAGGAATAAAGCTTCCAGTGTTAAACAAATAAAGCCAGTTTTACTGCATTTCTGTCACACAAAATGCACACGTCAAAATCTTACATGGAATGTAGAATATGGCTATTAATTTATTTTAGAATTGCAAGTTTCATCCAGCAGGGGGAACCCTTGTAAAGGTTTTCAAAAATGTAACACCAGCTATGTTCACAGAAGACGCAGCGATGTTTACGGCTGAGTGCGAGATTATGATCACGAGTGAGTGAGTGAGATCAAGAAAATGACATCACAAATGTGACATCACGAGTGTGAAATTTCCACCTGTCGTTGTCCATCAGAAGAGCCAGACGACCGTAGTCCCAAGCAGCTTTGCGCAGGCAGGAGAAGATCAACAGGAGGAACTGCAACACAGAGTAAAGGTGACAGGGATTTTTAGTACAAGATAGGTACTGTGACAAACAGGTAACGTGACAAGAGTCTTCACTCTCACAGAGTAAGACAGGCAAGGTGACATATAGGTGAGGTGACAGGGGCCTTTACTGTCATAAAGTAAGACAGGTAAGGTTACAGACAGGTAAGGTGACACAACTTTTACTCACAATGCACAATACAGCCATCCACATTCATTCAACAAAAACCAATTAAAACAGACACAAGCCGACAAATTACCCACACATACACACACACACGCACACGCACACGCGCGCGCGCATGCACACACAAACTGCACACGCAAACCTTTAACTTATGGCATACCTCAGCCATGTTGAAACATCTTTCTGCCTCTGGGAAGGAATGGAAACCCCCCCCAACTAACCACAGTCACATCATAGTTAGCTAATATTGACCCACTTGTGGACTGATTAGCTTGAACAGCCAAACAGCTGCTCAGTCTGCAATGTTATATAGGTAAATAACATCTGTGAAGAATGAAAATCATGTTTTATGATTTACTGCGCTGAAGACCAGTTGAAAAAGAATTCTAACAATATGACAAACTAACATCATAAGTGACTGCTGCTTCTTTACCTTAGCTTAATATGATAGTTTTCAGTATATTTAAAAGAGAATTATATATATATAAATTTTGGAGGGGACTAGTGTGTGATGTGTCCTATCAACACTACCAGCCAGCATGTACACACACACACACACACACACACACACACACATACACACACACACACACACACAGTTATGTGTTGCATGAAAGGTGTGTCTCCCTACCTCCTCCATCTGCATGACAGAGGCAGCTGAATCACAGTAACCAGATGCAAGCACGTGAGGATTACTGGATCCAGTTTCAGTGCGTTAATTTGGCTTTTTACTTTGCAGGTAAAATCTGTTTGCTCAAACTAATGATCCTTACTTAGACTGTTCAATATGTGTGTTTGACATACAAATAATCCTCAGTCACTTAACAAAACACTTTACAGGCAATGCCACGGCTGGGCTGACAGCTTTGTTAATATTAGCACAGGTGTGCCATATAGAGCATGTCAGTAAAGGAACAGGAACCTGGGAAAAGTTTTCAAAGGGGTTAGTATTAGTGAGATGGCTTTGTAAGAGCTGGGTTTGTAGACCAGCATGGCCCACACTACTGTGGCATTGAGCGCAGCCAAAGGAACGCCTGGTTATCGCTGCTAACAGTGACGGGTTGCTGTCGTCATGGAAACTAGATAGGAGAGGTCACCGCACACATACTGTGAGTCTAGGTGTTCTATGGGGAGCGAAGCTGAACAAAGAGTGTTAATGTAGTGAAACAGGCCACTGTACACACATATGGAACTGTGAAATACAAATTAACAACATAATAATTAATCAACTCCATTCACCTGCATGCAAACAAAAATTAAATCAGTGAAAATCCATTCATTTTAAGTCAAAAACAATATATATATATATATATATATATAAACAATCCACTTATCTCCTAATGACTGCAAAAAATGGCAATGTACAATAATTAATTAAGATACAAGTCAACAACAACCACACACTGCAATTAGTCATTTAAATAATTAAACAGCAAGGTTACTGAACGCAAATGGTAAATGTAAATAAACATTCTCCTGTCTATAGGAAACTGAAAGGAAAATACTTCTGAGGATTTGGAAAATATTGTTGCTTTGAACAACAAACAAGAGACAAATCTCTTTAGTTCAATTTGTGAATTGAGGGATTAGGTTAATCTTTAAGAAACCCCCTCTGGTATGTAGCCTCTCAACGTTAACAGAAACATTTGAATCATGTAAATGTACCACATCTCGCTGATATACTTGTAGACATGTTTAGTTTAAAGTCATTACTATGCGTTTGTTGTTCCATGTGATTGTAGCCAACCACCCAACCATCATGGATTTTTGACAATAATTTGGCACACGTGGTTCCCCATTTAAATGTAGCAGAACAACACAACTTCCACGTGGCTCCTACCAATTACTCGTCACATGCTGTCTGCCTGTTAATCACACACTCAACCTCGAAGAGCACCACCTCTCCCTCAGACAGCCTCATTGCCCTGGTTTGCTTCTGCCCCAAGGTGCCCAGTTAACTGTTGGCAGCAGATGGTTCCAGGGAGAGGGACATTAATCTGCCACTGAGCTCTGGTTATGGCCCATTACCTTGGCTCCAAACACAAACAAAACTTTGTCCGTTTCCTGCTTGTTCCCACCGTTTCTGCGGTGCAGACACGAGTGTCTGTCTGACTGCTCTGTTGATTTAATGTGCTGCAGGGTGGGAGAAGAGAGCAGACACAAACTTAACTCTCTACCTTCTGTATCAGTTCAGTGGGAAATCAACTGAGTATCTTCCCCCACTAAACATGGGGCCATACAGGGCTGTTTGTCAGAGCCAGTTAAAAAATGACCGAAGATTATAGAGGGTTCTGAGGCTGTTGGTCTTATGTAACTAATGACCGGCCTGACAGGCCACATATCCTAATCTGTACAGATGCTGCTCTCTGAAAGTGCTGCAAGCATGTCGTTTATCACTGAGAGGCTCATTAACTAACCAGCCCTGACTGGTGAAGTGGTGAGAGATTCTCTATGTTTTTTTTCCCCTTTTACCACAAAGATTTGTTGGAACACTGGTGTCTCCGCCTCTACAGATGATGAGACAGGCATGCTGGGATTGATGAGGAGGGGCAAAAACTGAGGGGACGTGGGGAAAATAACAATCCAAGAATTGCACGGCTTTGTTATGTCTACGGACAAAAATGAGATTGTGAGGGCTGGGCGACTGAAGTAGGGAAGGGAGCAAATGATAAATGGAGAAGAGTGGCTTCTTCGTGGGATTCAAGGAAGTGAAAACCACTTAGCTTTAAAATCATCAGAAGATGATTTTCGTTTCTGAGAACGAAAATTACGACGTGGGTGTTTTCTGTACTCACCAGCCACATGACAACGTTGATGGCCAGGACGGTGGGCACGCCCCCAAAGGGCAGGCCCTGAAGGACACTGCTGCGGGAGTGAGAGCGGTAGCAGCGCTCCGCCGTACCGTTGTCCAGCCCCAGCGTATCCAGGAAGCTCAACACGTCCAGCTGGACGTCGCTCCCAGCTGAACTGGACTGCTCCACACCTGCTATGGGTTCTCCCATGGCTCTGCCCTCAAGTCATACAGCTGGAACTAGGAGGAAGGACCATTCAGCTAAATAGCCATGTCAATTAACCAATTAACACAATTAGCCACTAAAAGGTGTTAAGTGTTAATAATTACAACTGACAGAGTAGTGTTAGGTATGATCCATAAAGTCAGACATCGGTTCTGGTCAGTGCAATTTATGCTGTATCAAGAAACTGACCTTTTAGGTAAAATTACTCTTTCTGGAAACTCATGCTTCAGAAAGCACCTGTTTTTAGTTTTTGCTTTGAATGCTGGAAAAAATATGTTTATTATTCATATTATATAAATAATACACGGTCGTTATTTTGAAACATATCTTTAAAAATTCTGAGCACAAATTATTCGTAGTTATTGATAAGGAATTTAAGCCAAAAGTTTTGAATAAATGGTTCCTCAAAAGCACAGCTGGGTAGAGCCATCTATTTCTAAAGAATTTAACTTTAATATCTTTACACTTTTACAGCTGCTTTCAAATGCTGCCTTATTCTCGCATAATGCTCATATTATAGCTTTGAGATAAAGCCCAACCTTCAAATGTCCTTATGTAAAATGCTTTTGATAGGATGGCATCCCTCTGGATGATTGGCTAAGTTACAGCATCGCTTTTCACACACCTGTGTAATTTCATTCATCAGAAAGAAACAGAGGACAAAGCTGACACATTAGCACCCGCTAGCATTCTGGTGATAAAATGACTTTTTGGCAGGGCTGAAACAGTCCTTTATGACCAAACCATCATAACTAGACATGACATGTCATGTTACACCAGCACACAATAGAAGTAATGAAAAGTGACCACAGTCGCAGCATTAAAGCCATGCTGATAACGTGAAACGAAATACCAGCTGCACAGCCATTTAAATCCAATTTAGAGCAAAGTGCTTTACGAGATCTGTGGCTGCAAAACTGGAGGCGTAAATTTACTTTAAAGTAAAGGCGCTTGTCTAACTCAGTGGATACAAGTGGAATGACTCACATTTACAACTTTTTACAGGCAAGAAAAAGTATCTAGGAACAATAAGACAAAAAAAAAAACCAAAAGTGTTTCCTTCAGTGCCGATATCAGGAAAGTGCTGAAAACGCCTCATCTTTCCACATGAAGGCAAATAAAGACAGATCACCTGGGACACTTTAACCTCACGCTTGCTGCATAACGTTCCACACCTCTCTCAGAGTCGAGTTTTCCACTGGTTTAAAAAGATACTGAATAACATCAAAAAGATCAGATATGACTTACTGTAGGCACAAGGTGACAATTTAGCAGATAACTGTAATGCTGATCAAATTACAAAAATTAACATCAATGAAACCATTTGTATTGTTCCAAATGGTATGCACACTACAAACATCAATTCAAAAATCACGTGCCTGCTTACAGTTACATTTGCTGTTGAATCTCTATAATGTAATGCGCTGTACTGAAGTTTAAAAACCATGAATGTGTCAACCTCTTGCAACACTTCCAGCATCCTGTTTTCTATGGCAGGACTGTTTAATAGTTTCCTGATAAAGACTTGCTGCCCAACCCCTCCCCCAATATACATCTCTTTTGTTACTACACATTCATCACCCTTTCTCTTGATCTCAGGCCAAAGATTCACTAACAGGGTGAATTCTGTGAATGGTGACAAAGCTAGATCTTCATATCATTGATTTCTTTCATCTTAATCTAATATTCATGAGCTGGATTTACAATGATTATAACTGGCTGCTGCTATACAAAAGAAAGAAGAATTGACAATTGGAGTAATTTTAAATGACTTAAATACAAACGTAGGCTGAACATTTGTAAAGTAAAATCACTGTTATACATAAAATTAATATATGGACTATATCAGTGCATGAACTTAGAGTAGAAACAGAAGGATGTGTCAAATACAAAGAATTCTGGTATCTCTGGTCCGTGGTCCTGACAACCAGCCACATCATTGTGACATCATCGTTAGTCCTGACCATGGTCCTGACAACCAGCCACATCACTGTGACATCATTGTTAGTCCTGACCATGGTCCTGACAACCAGCCACATGGCTGTAACATCATTGCTAGTCCTGACCACAGGCCTGTCAACCAGTTACACTATCATAACATTACTACAGGCCCTGACCATGGTCCTGACAACCAGCTATATTACTGTGACATCACTGCTGGCCCTGACCATGGTCCTGACAACCAGCTATAATTAATTATAAGCTACATTGTGACCAAGGTGCTTTCAACCAGTTGCCATTGTACTTCATCACTGGTGCTGGTAACTGTCTACAACTTCCTCAAATTGCTACAACAGTATGTTGATGGAGTGATGGAGTGATGGAGTGACTACAGCCAAGGTCCTTATAGCTCAATGCAAGAAGTCAAACAGGCATGAAAGGTTATTAACAGCCCACAGCGCTCATTCATGCAATTTTGTCACTAACTTAAACGGGAAACCGCAGAGTAAAGTTTATCATGTTAATTAGCGTTATCCAATTTGGCTGCTAAGATGTCGACAGATCATAATGAACCCCACGCTGTCACCACATTAAACAGTAGAAGAAGTCCAGATGAACCTTCACGTACATTAAACCTACTAATGGTGAACTTAAACATGTTTTGGATCACTTGAATGGTGAGCAATTTCAGGTAACTACCAGAAGGTTTTATTTTGTAGCCACTTATGCAAAAAAAAGAAAAACAAACATTTTGCACATCAATCCAGCTATCTACAACGCAATTTACAGCAGGATTCTCCAGGATGGATTGACCATGTATCCCCATTTCCCAACTGTCGAATACCGGAAATTTCACATAAGAAATAAGAGCTTCCTGAAAAGATGGTGGAAAGATCTGGTACAAAGGGAAGTTCTCTGGATCAGCATATAGAGCTGATATAGAGCTGTTTTCACACTTAAAGCTAATCAGTGGATTGCTTTGGTTGCACAGGTACCTTTGGTTGTTTGAGTTTGCTTACAGCTGCAGACGGAACGGGCCTACAAGCCCGTAGCCTGTTCTGTCTGCAACTCTGCGGCTTCATGACTTCACATTTTGGCTCCGTACTCAGCATACCTAATGCTCTCACAGTTTAATCAGAACAAATGGAGATTAAGCAATAAACTATCTGATCTTGAGGCATTAAGCTCTAGGTTAGTTAAAAAGATTCATTACCACTGCTATGACTTCATTCTTGGTGGAACAAAAGCTGACAAACTACAGGACAGCTATTTGAAAGATAGTAAGCTGTGACGGGTATAAAAATATACAACATCGTTGAGCAACAGGGTGACTTAGTAGCGACAAATCAGCCAGCTGTAATAAACTATCATCCAACGTTTATGCTTATCTTGCCGCAGATAACCCCGAAAGTGACAAACCAAATCCTGACCCTTGCTGTGGGGGTTGTGTATCAATCAGAAATTGACAGTAAAAATTCCCATCCTTTGCTGTGGGAGTTGCAGACTAACCAAAAAGTGGCAGTACAGATCCTCACCCTTTGCTGTGGTGGTAGTTGACCAATCAGAATATGAGACTACTGATCCTCACCCCCTGCTGTGAGGGTGATGGACCAATCAAAAGGGGACAGTACAAATCCTCACCCCTTGCTGTGGGGGTGGCAAAGGCAGTGGCTGCACAGCTGTTAGGCCTGCTCAGCCACTCTTGCCTCTCCAAACAGATTCTGTGTGGACATAAGCAGTCAGTTAGCGTGCCAGCTGGTAATTGTACTTGCTTGTGTTTGGACAGCCTCCTGTTTAAGCTCTGGTGCTTCCCAGTATCCTTGATCTTTGATAGGGTACACGAATCTGAGCAACGGCTCCACAGTACGGCAAGCTGAAATGTACATGGCCAGAGCCAGGACGCTTTAAATCTGCCTGGACAAGTTTATTAGACACCCCTTCCCTTATAGCTTACCCTTACTGTATAGCAGGCTGATGTCCCCTAGAAGAAAACACATGAAGCCAGCTCAGCAAAGACAGTCACCTGCACTATAAAGCCTACAGCCTAGTCACACAGTGCAGAGAGCTAATTCTCTGTTGTGCATTAAAGTTGTTTTGTGCATTAAAGTTATTTCTCCTGCATGCTACGTAAATGAGCCACGGTGTTCTAAATGTTCCTGGTTCCAGTGGGGGTGGAGGTGGGCAGGGTAAATTAAATTTGCAATGGAATTAATATACACAGGGCCTCATATCTGCAGCAGCAGAAATTAGCCAGAAATGCGTCACTACTCAGGCGCCCAGCTCTACAGAGAAAGCGGTCTCTCCTTCTATCATCATTAGGGGAATTGGTGAAGGCATGGAGTAAATTGGGCTGGCAGACAAGAGCCCTGTAAGGCAAGATACATCACTCTCTCTTCAGACATGCTGGTGATGTCCATTTCTGTGAGTCCGGGCATCACAGATGCCACTCACGCCAAAGGACCACTACTGTGGCCTGTTTCTGAGCCATCACAACTGTTTCCTCTCTTGTGCCACACTTTTACAAGATTTTAATCCTCTCGGTGCTCGGAAGCTAGAAGCAAACCCATTAAGTGCCGGTCTGCGGAGGCAAAGGGCAGCCTTCACATGAAAAGGCCAGATAAAGGTCACAGCTGTTTGGTGCGAACAAGAGTTAGCGCAGCAGTTGGTGTTATAAACAAACAGGAAACCTGCTCTTGGTTTGACAGCTGGGCCAAAGAGCTGGCCCTTGGACCAAGCAGATGAGACAGCCAACAGGCACCTGTCAGACACAGAGACAAAGCTACGTAACAACAGAAGAAACCTGATTTTTTGTCACTGTGGGCTGCTAATATTGTGTTTGAATGCGTATGCTGTGGTGTTGACGGCTGTGGCACACTCGCAGCTCCCAGTGTGACTGTACTGGCGCTTTGTCTGCTTCCTGCTAGAAGGCGGCGCCGCACACTCGTGCCGAGGCGCACGTTTCCTGGCAATCATTGCTGCCTCAGATGGCAGCTGTTCAGTCCCTGACTCAGACCTTGTGAGTAACGACCTCTCCTTGGAGACCATGAAATGACGAAGGGAGGAATGTTCTAGAAAGGCCAACGAGGGCTAAAGGCAAAGGGGAAAGTCATAGTTAGTTAAACTACCTTCACAAAAGCTCAGAGAACAATACAGTTTATTAAAAGGGGTAGAAAATGAACACAGTTATCTGGGAATAAGGTCATCTGGCAGTGATTCTCTGCTAAAACTACACAAACAGCCTCCTCAATGTAAAGTCAGTACAGAACAGTTTACAGCCTGCTAGATCTGTGGATCAAAAATACCTTCTAAAATGTTAAATTTCTAAAAACTAAAAGTTAAACTGCCGACCACTTAACCCACAATCAAGAACTAATAAGCAGCAAAAGGAAGGGTTCAGCGCAGAAAGAGGTTATTATTATAGGTGTTATTATTGACTGTCAACTGCATTATTAAGATCTGGCCGGAAAAAAAAAAACATCGTTGCCATGGTGACAAGGCTCCACTGGGTCAGTGACAACGCACTTCTGTCAGTCACTGGCACACTTACTGTCCTAAGTGTGACACTGTTGTGTTGCATCCCTTTGAAAGAGGCAAAGCAAATCTGCAGAGACACGAGGCTGAAATGGCACAGATCAGCCGCCTCTCTGAGGGCAAACAGCCTCAGACACCTGGCACTTCAGTAATTTACGCAGATTCACACCCTTGCCACCTCAGTATTCATACACAGGTTCCTCCTCAAGGCATCTTGAAAGAGAACAGCCTTCAGCATCATCTCGCTCGGTAGCTGTGGCGTGTTCGTTAGCATCAAATCTAATTGCAACAGCTGGCACTTTCTTCTGCTAGTGATGGGAACAAAGAGAAACCACGCAGGTGTGCTGTCACGCCAGCAGCACAGAGCTGAGAGCAGCTCTACGGGAGCAGCCCTTGTGTGAAATCAGAGCATCTGTACCAGCAAAACTCACCCAGTTTGTTTGGTTACAAAGACCCCTGCTGACAGGTGCGGTTGAGGCTAAAAGCTAGCAGGTGTCGGTCGGCGAGAAAACCAAGACGTAAGCAGTATGACACGTCTCCTTGTGTTCAGGTGCGCTCGGTTAGCTCACTGGCAACTGGTTTGGTTGCTATCCACTGGCAGTAATAGGAATTTTGTTACTTTTTACACAAAAAATGTTAAACCACTGAGGTGCTTACAGTCTTTGAATACAAATACCTTTCAAGTGTAAGCAGAGAATGTAAATGTTTATGCACTGAGTATCGCTGGTTAGTAGTAATCTAAATAACCATAAGGCTCCAAGCTATTCATGGGGTGTCCAGGACTGAACTTCTCGCTCATATTGGTTCTCATAAATCTTCTTGATGCTACATTGTAGTTCATCCATGACTGGAATATTGATCTTCAGAAATCTGAGCTGAATGTGAACTTTTTCTCTTTTTGTCTCCTTCAAGAATTGTGTAATCTAGCTGTTCACAAATGTACATAAACAAATGTTTTCTCTCTCACTCTCTCTCTCTCTCTCTCTCTCTCTCTCTCTCTCTCTCTCAAATACAAATTCAAATTCAAAGAAGGTATACTTGCATGACTATATACTAGTATCTCTCTCTCCCTCTCTTGCTCTTTGCCTCTCTCTGACTCTCTCTCCTGCTCTATCACTCTCTCTCTCTGTCTCACAGACACACACACACACACGTGGGAGCGCAAACCCCAATTATCGATAAGCTGCTGTTGCTGAGATAAAATACTGCAAGCATTCTGAAGATAATTACATTCATAACAATGCCTTACCATTTTGGGGAAATTATGCAAAGTGAATCCTGTGGCAGTTATCAAAAACAACCCCCCCCCCCAATAAGCCTTGGCTAAACCTCTGTTAAAATGTTCAAATATTTGTCCTCTAGTTTACTGAACTCAGTTGTTGGCTGTGCCATGTGAAAATACGGTATATTTAAATCTACACACTACTTCTTTCATAGACAAGACGAAATTCATGACAGACATTGTAACGGCTTCATCGCTGAGGAATTTCCAGACAGTAGCATCTACCAGGTGCTGGTGAGCACCAGGGACAGTTTAATAATTAATGACCGGATGGAGAGTCAAGCTGAGCATGGCAGACCTTGGTTTCCTCACTCAATGACAGGTTTGAAAGAGAACTGGTTTGGCCACACTTTCAGAAACATGTTCTACGTGTTTCCTTTAGGCCCGGTGCTGTTGTCTATGTGATTGACCACTGATAGCCACTGGAGAGAATGACAGGAGTTCAGAGAGACAAGTCTTGACGGCCTCCACACCTCCCCCTCCATGAGTCAGCAATATCTACCAGCAAACCTAGCTTTATATGCAGCCCTTCCTTGCTGGCTGCCTCACTCCCTCTTTATAGCTTACTTGTGATGGCAAGAAGCTGTATTCACAAGCACACTGATCCTGCGTTGCCAAGTGCAAGGCAGTGATGGCCATAACAACAACAACCACATATCTGCGTACACACGCACGCACACACACACACAAGAACATATACACATACATGCGCACACATACACTCGTGTGCACGCACACACACACACACACACACACATACACACGTACACACAAATACAAACAGAATAGTGCTGGGGTTTTATATTTATGCAGGTTTAAGAACATTTTAATTAATGCCTCAGCTCAGCTGACTGGCTATTTAAATGATGACTTGAATGTCAGAAATTATTTGTCACAGTTGAGTGAAAACCATCTCATCTCTCAGAACTCATAAACTGTGCTTGACACCCTTAGAACAGTCAGAACTGAGGAATGGGAATTTGCACGCCCACAGAAATATTCACAAACACACACACACACATACACACACATGCACTCATTCACACTCTCTGCATCTTCCAAATCAGAGCTGCAGAGGCGGCAATGGGCCAATATCTGGTTAAAGCTCTCTCTCATATGAGGCCACAGTACTGCTCCCATCTCAAATTCCATCTCGAATTCTGGTATGTGACATTCCGGAGCTTCCTGTCGGGTCATTGGCATGTGGTGTCAACAGAACACGTGTGGTACCAGAAGGACCCTGATCTACAGCTCAGCCCTGCCAGCAGCCCAAGGACTATGGACAGAAGTCCAAAAGGTCCAGAAAGCATGACATCTGTAGGAGTTCGGCTGAGTACAGAGATGAAGTGTCTGGAGATGGGGGACATGCAATGGATCTGCAGTGCCAAGGAAACCTCTGAGGCGGAGCCATGGGCACGAGAACCACGCTTCAGGCCTGACGCAACAAGCTCCCACATAAAACAGCCTCCCAGCCAGCCGTGCATAAAGTACTCAGACTTAGCAGGACATAACTCAGACAAAATCGGATGTATCTCAGACCCAGCAAATGTAACTCAGACCAAGTTTGATATAGTTCACTCTCAGAGGGATGTATTTCAGGCCCACCGAGTAATATCTCAGACCCAGTGGGATATATCTCAAACCCAGCGGGATGTAGCTCCGGCCCAGCAAGACATATCTCAAACCCAGTGGGATATATCTCAAACCCAGCGGGATATATCTCGAACCCAGCATGATATACCTCAGGCCCAGCAGGACATATCTCAGACCCAGTGGGACACATCTCAGACCCAGTGTGAAGTAACTCTGAGCATGCAGTGTATACTGTTATGGCAGGACATAATTCTACAGGTAAGAAATGCTTTTATTATATACTCATACTCAATGCCTGTGTACATTAAAGAAAAAAAAGAGCGTTTTGACTTGTGGAAATACTGTCACCCAATTACAAGTAAACAGCACAGACAGTGGACATGAAAAGTTTATTTTTACAAAAAAAATATATATTTTTTCGGATTTTCAGTTTTCATATTCTAGATTACCAAAGTGAATTTTGGTTGATCACACATTTTGACACACCCTAGACCAGTGCAGTCTGAAATTTGTCACTGTAACACAAATAAGAAGCTGTCTTCAACATAAGCATGCTGAAGCAGTCTGATGAATTTAACATGACAAACTTATATGTGTCGTAGCGAATATCTCTTTCATGATCATTACTGGTCTTATTTCTTCAACGGCTACAGCTGAAGGAATGTGTAAGCAGCAAAGAAAGGTGTACGCAGCACACAGACTAACCCACCGATGATTCACGGCTTATTTTTATGCGCTCTCAGTAGTATGTTTAAAGTACAGATGATCGCAAACCCCGCAAACAACTCAAGATGCAACACCCACATGCTGTGTGCCTAGAACATCTGCATAGATGAAGAGTTCTCCCATGGCAAGAAATTGTTCATGGCCATTGGATATGGAAGAAATTAAAACGTGATTGGCCACAGGCATGGAAATTGTACTTTCTGATTGGCTGCTGGTGTAGTATCAGTGCAAATAGAGCACTTACAGAGCTGAGGCCAAAACTATTGGAGAAAGGTGCCACTTTTCCGCAATGCTCCATGGCCCATGCCAGGTGTACGCTGACATGCTTGGGAGGGGTGTCTGCACACACATGCACTTTCAAGTCTGTACTGCAATTTGGTGGAATAGGAGAAATTCACCACACACATGTCAAGGCCATGTAAAGCACATGTTAATGAACCAGTAACAGTATCTCACCCTTCCTCCTTCACTGCATGGATGCCCTTCTTGTCATATCCTAGCAGTTCTGTGCGTGTGTGTGTGTGTGTGTGTATGTGTGTGTGTGTGTGACAAAGCACATATTAACACTACAATAATCCTTGATAACAAAAATAAATCTACCATATTGGTGTAAAATACTTCGTCCCACTATACTATGCGTATTTTTTCCTTCACTGGAACATGTATTTTGTCAAAGCCACTTGCTTATTAATTTCTTTTATTGTAGCAGTGTATCCAGTGTGCAGCAGGACATTCCACATGTTGGTGAGATTTTATTTACATTAATTCAATGGTAGTTTCATGAGTGTTTACGTGGCACTCTGTCCAGTTCATTAATCATTCTGCTACACTGTACGTGCCCGCAAGGGTCCCTTAAAAACACAGAGAAACACAAGCCAGCGTCGTAAACCAGGCGGCACACATCGGCTGTTAAGTTAGTAGAGCCAGTGCACTGGTTCTGGATTTGCTTCTCGACTCACCAACTGACTGGACCAAAACAAAATGGTGAAAAAGCATAAAAGAGACATAAAGTGAAAAGAGGATCCAATAAGCAGATTATGTTGTTTTCGTGCTCAGGTTTGGCACATTTGAAACGGACCCTCGCCTGACAGGTGCCTGTTGTTGATGACCACCTCAGCGTTAGCACTTTTTCCGCTAAGGAGAACTAGCACGTGCCTGCCTTGCCTAATACACTCCTTACAGGCTTTGTGTTTGTGTCGTCATGTTCACTGTTTAGACTGAAAAACTGGGTTAATGTTTTCCCCCTGACAGCATCCTCACTAAAGCACATACGGTTTATAAATATTGATGACCTTACTCACATAGCCCAGCCCACTGCATCTTTTTATTAAAGGTGAAATGCTCTGGGGGTGGAGCGCTGGTATTGGAACCTCAAGACTGAAGGCAGACATTGCATGAAAAGGAAAACAAAACAAAGACCCATTCTGTTTAAAACTACACTCAAATCGGCTGTCATATAAGTAATGTGCTCCAGGCACAATACAAAAATGTTCTGCTACGCACAGCTGCTATCTCAGGGACTTTAATTATTAACCACTATGTGATACGCTTTGATGGAAGATCCAAGCAATCCAAGCAATCATAAAATCACCTGAGGGTACGGTTGTCTGCTATTGCTCCAACAGATGGTGTAGTGTCCTCTTCCTCCACCATACAAGCACCTGCAGCCACTATGAAAATGCCCCCACCCTCCCGAAGAAGCAGGCCGCTTTAGCCCACAACGTGGAATCAGCAAAGAATGCTAAAAAGCTTGTGGTACAACGAATGGCCAACTGCTGCTCAACAGCTGAGTTCTTGCATGGCCACTGCACTTGAGTATAGTTTGGCTCCATATCACATAACATACATAAAGTATTTCATTATATAGCCAGAACACACCAGATGTCATATTTGTAGAATTACTCATATGTCATGATATAGTCAGACCTCATCATGTTCAGAAACAACTTAACCCCTGCCAGGTCAGCAGCTGAGGCAGACGATGCCTGGGCAGACAGGAAGTCTGCAAAGAGCTGTGTACACTCCTCCATCTGCAGAGTGCAGTGGGGAGTGCCAGGGCAAGCCCAATGTGGCAGCCAAGCCAACAGGATGGTGGTGGAACACCATCTGTCCTCAACCTGCTTCTTAGGACACCAGGGATGATCACATCCTCGAACCACCCAGCTGAATTCGATAGGAGTGAGGCAGAACCATAGAGAATGGAGTGTGATCATGTGCCAAAAGAGCTGTTAAATTCTGGTGAATCCCTGCATGTAAATCCATCCATATTCCACTTTAATTTTGCTCACCTCACAGATATTCCAGTCCACAGCAGCATGTGTGACCAAACTGGCTAAATTGTTCAGCCGCACACGCTGAACAAATATTACAGCGTTTGCATGACAAGTGCTGCTGTGGAGAAAAACTGTCAAGCGTTGCATCTTAAGGACAACTTACTCATCGTAAGAGAATTGTTTCAAAATGCTGCCAAGTACGGGGATTATTAACCCCAGGCCAAAGCATAATGTCATGGTAACATATTGCTAGCAGTCAGCAGATGCCTAATTTAAGACACCTCCCTTCCACCACCCCTACTCAGCTCCCTCAGAAAGCAGCTCTCAGCCTCGCAGTTCAGCTTTTCCCGCTAATGAAAGCAGCCTGCCTTAATAGGCCGAGGTGGCGTCACCCTATGTCCAACGCTCAAATGTTAAATGAAGTGGGAACCTTGCCCACCTCCCAGGCTTCCTGACTGTCTGCACATGTTCAGAATGCAAAATCAAATGTTCTGTGGGCTGCTGCCTCAAAATAGGGGGGTGGGATTAGGCTTGACAGGTAGACTAGCTAGTTCAGAAAGTCAGATAGAAAAAAAAAACAGTCCCTTTTCAGTTTCACTTGCAGTTGCTCTACTGAATACAGTGCAAAGGAAATTTAACCAACAAGTCTGTTTGTCAGTATTTTAAAGGCCACAATGTTAGCTTTTTAAAAACGACCTTTATGGCAAGTTTTATTTACAACCAAGATTTTGTTTAATAACAGAAAATGTCAATAATGATGTTTCAACTTTGGCTATAAAAAAAGACATGAAAACTGCCATAAAAACAAAATGTCTGTTTGCAGGGGACATGGGTGTCTCAGGTGTGTGTCTTTGTTTTATGTATGTACTCTGCATGTGGTATACTTGTATTTTGTATGCAGTCTTCTATATGTAGACTGGTCACATGTCAGGTGCTTCACACCTTAGGACAGACGGTGACTGTTGATGAGCGTTAGTGGGTCGACAAAACTGGAGTGACAGACAAGCTGTTAATGTTCGTGGTGTGACCGTCGTGCTGAATGAAAGGAAAACAGACAGACAGGAAACATCACAAGGCCAGATTAACACTGCTTGGTGGAGACTATTGTGTCATATGGGAACATAGTACCTTGTAATGCAGGTCTGAGAGTGTGAGGTTTAAGGAGATATGCATGCAGGGCAGTGTTCTTCACAACTCAGGTGTGCGTGTGTGTGCCAGATCATCTCAGGCTGACGTGCAACTCAAAGGGAACAAGGACACAGTTTCCTGTGTTTGCAACTGTGTCTGTGATTGCAGGACTACATGTGGGGCTACGACAACCAGCAGTAGACTGTGTGAATGGCTCTGGTTCTTGTAAAACAATCCCAGAATCCCTCACACGTTAAATCATGTTTAAGGCACTTCAACAGCTCGTGGTGGTCTGCTAGTCTAGTTAACTAATTACTCTTCAGTCTCTGTCCACTGTATATGTTTATATTGCATTTATATTGCATTTTTAAACATTCAGTTCAAACCTGTACATGTCAGTGCTTCCTCAATATTGCTTCATTCTTTTTCAAGTTTGGATATATTGGTAAAAAAAAATCTACAGCAGTCTCCAGTGCTTGTTAAAACGGTACAAAAATTGACAGGGGGCAGCCAAAATGGTATGAGATTTGTCAGGCTGTCCAACGAGCAGTCAAAGGAGAAACACACAGGCGGGAGTTTAACCCAACTGGGAAGGCTGGAAATTAAAGGCGTGAAATCCATAAGAATCGCTGCCTGTTTCCCGTGTTCCTGAGCCGTCGGGAGGAATAATGCCGTTCTGAAATCACAGTCTCAGACCTGCCAGTGTGGAAGCAGAGCTCCAGAGGTCTGGTTTAGTCCAAGGTTTGTTAGTGAGGCATGAGTGACTACTATGGAGTGGAAAGAATAACACAACTAATTGTCACAGAGCACCACTGGCCAGATATGTCAAATAAGGGGAGCACTCCAGCTCAAGATAGACTCAGCTGAGTAACCATGCAAACAAAATTCCCAGCATGCACTAATGCTCAAAATGCAGTTATTACAATTGCATTAACTCTTTTTATTGGTTTATATTTTTGCAATTTTACTGCTGTAAATTTTTGCAAGACTACATTAGTACATTTTAAAGGTATATAAAGCCCAAATCTCGCTTTTGAGTTGAACAAGTGAACTTCCTTCACTTTTTGCACATTTCGGTCTGCGTCCTTCATTATGCACCGTAATCTAAACAGGATGCAATATGTACATCCCTAAGTCATGGATGGCAGTGAAAATAAAAAAGAAAACATGCAGATGGAGCAGTTCATTCACAGTCTCAGCCTGGAGGGGGTGGGGCAGTTCCTACAAGGCACCAATCGCATTTAAGAATATGCCCACTCTGTACACAGCTTGTGTCAGGCCAGGTAGCAACATGGTCAGCTCTGCATATCTTATGGCCTGAGAGTGGTGTGAGGCAGACACGGAAGCCCGGCAGTGAATTAGCCCCAGTGCCAGCGATACACGGCAGCCGCTCTCGGAACTGCGCACGAGGAAGCCACTCCATTCCGTCTGCACTGAAAATAGTCATTACCACCCACACTCCCGCTGTCTCTCCTGATGAGGGCCTACAGGGAGTCACACCATCTGAAAACATCGGATGAGAAACACAGAGCATGCACAGAACACAGCTGGACCCAGAACGCACTATTTGTGTGCTCACGGTTGCCCAGTTGCCCTTTGTCTGCTTATTCGGTGGGGCAAAGTACCAGCAATTATGCATGAGCTGTAGAACTGCAGCCTATGACAGTATTACAAAGCTTCATGATGCTAAATGATGCCCATTTGTCTTTGTTATCTGTCAAGCCCTATGGCCTTTTCACAAGTTCTCATATGAGTTTTGCTTCAATAACTCAAGGTGACTGAATCTCAAGGGAAAAAAGTGTGACCAGAAGCCAGAAGACATTTTCGACTCACTAACACATCAATCCCACGGAGTGTCATAGCAGCTCTCAGATCTAATGAAGCAACCGCTGCCACTCGTGCGCCTCCAACAGGCCGCGTGTGACCCAGGTCGAATTCAGACCTGCCTGCACGGATCAGGGTTCCTGAAATGCTCACCTTGAATTCTCACATCGCCGGTGATTGAGTGAAAAGCGTCGAACAAAGATGTGGAGCTGAGTACAGCACAGCAGCTAATGGGTGTGCTTAAGCGAGAAACACAGCTGCATCTTCCGGGAGTGCAGAAAACCGTTTCTTCGCCTGACTCAGGACAAAAACTGAAATGCCCTGGGGTTGAGTAGGCAAATCCGGTGCTGATCTGGGGTTTAAGGTGTGATCATGCTGGTTTCTTCCTTGCACTGCCACCTCCCGTGTCACACAACATCAGCCCTTTGTGTGTAAAAGCAGTGACCCCATCACCACTGACATTAGTAGGCCCAGCAGCTGTAGGAACGGTCACCGAGCCTTGCTGTGCTTCTCAGGAAAAAACAGCACGAATGCATGCAGTGGTTTCTGTGATGGATGGGAGACAAGGAGAGACTATGTGTGTATATGAGGAGGACGTGGCAAATCTGTAAAAATGTAAAAAAGTGTGTGCAGCAGGTCCCCCTCAACCACTAGAGGACAGCACATCCAACCACTGGTACTCTCATATGTGCACTTTGCTTGTGGATATACACAGCCAAAGAGCACAAATTGTTTCTTTGTTCAGCTCTGGGATTCAGCCTCTTGGTCCTTCTGTCAATTGCTCGTCAGCCGCCCACAGCTAAATCCTGGCAGTAGAAGACTACGTAGGGTTTAAACAAAAGCATTTCCCTGTTGTTACAGGCAGAATTCCAAACAATTAGGGACCTGTATCCAGTGGGACAGTTTCCACATGGCCAGTGTAACCCCACCTTGTACAGGGACACTGGCAGTTAGGACCGGCTGGTATTTCAGTTAATAATGCCAGTCGAACGTCCTGCAGTGTGTGTAGCAGAGCCGGAGTAATTACACCCAGTGCACTGATTCACCTACTTGCCCTTGCATAAATGCCATTTCACCTTTTGCTTTCTGCCTTCCCTGATGTCTGCTCCTTGTGATTCTGCTACTGTGTGTGTCTGTGTGTGCGTGTGTGTCTGTGAGTGTCTGAAAGTGAGACCGGAGGTGGTAATCCACCACCCTGAGGTAAAGTCTGGCTTTTTTAATACCACTCATCTTTTAAATGCCCACAATTTCCTTCAACAGTCTTGCTAATGAAATAGTGTGTCCTCGTGTCCACGTGCATAAAGCAATGAGACTGGAAACTGTATTGTCTATACCTAGATAGAGTAAGTGTCACAGAATAACCCAAAATGTGATGAGTCACTGCAACCAGAAACATTATCATACTGCTAAAGGTCGGTTTATATGGCATATTTGGATTGTCTGTAATGGTGCTCTCACGAAACAGTAGTTTTTGCTTGCAAACAACGTATGACAACATCATCGGTAGCAGAAGTAAACAGGGGACCTATAAAAACACTTGTGCTTTGGCCCAGACCTCTCACAATGTGAATTCAGAAATTTTATTACAGCCTGACATGAGCTTTGAGGTTTGGATGTTTGGCTATGTCAGAGTGCTGACAACAGAGCTGACTCAAGCCAGCATTGCCAGCCTACAGAAGATGCTGGAAAACTGCCTAATGCACATGCATGAGAATGATGTAGGAGGCTACAGAACTTTTAAACCTGATTAAACGTCTTCAGAAAGTAAACCACAATGTTAGAACACCTCAGATAACCAAAAGCTTATTAAATTTTCACAGACTTTATAGATCAAACAAAAGCTCATGACCCAACTTTCTAAAATCTCTGACAATTTACCTTTTTTCAGTTTTGCTAATACGGCTACCCACATTCTCCAAACTCATGCAGTACTGACCTTACAGGAGAAACCTGTCTAGAGTTTCTTAAACTCTTTAAAAAGTGAAGGAGAGGAGAAGCTATTTTTTACTGTCAAGCAAACCAATACTATAATTAAACAGTGGAAAAAAATAAAACCTAGGGTTTATACTTTAGCCATCCTGTCTGAGAGAACAATATTTAATAAGTAATGCTGTACAATAACAACACAAACATAGCAGAGGCAGAACAGTACCCATCATAAAAAGACTTTGATGTGTTTAATCAGGAAGTTTCAATCAAGTCCACTACAGCAGACTACATGCCATACTCAGAAGAGAAACCCACTATCGGCTAGGAGACACTACACTGCAAAGGGAGAATGGAAAGTGCTTTTAGTGCAGAATATGACTGAACCAATCAAAGAACGGCAGAGTAAATGAACAAATCGAAGAATGACAGAATAAATGAACAAATCAAAGAATGGCAGAATAAATGAACCAATCAAGGAATGGCAGAATAAATGAACCAATCAAAGAATTACAGAATAAATAAAACAACCTATAGAAAATTATTGCTGCTACACCATGGCACCATAAAACCCGGCCATTTAATTGGATTAAAATAATCACCCAGACTTGTAAAGGACAGCTTCAGACTGCTAGAACCTTGCCAACCGTAACAAAATGTACTGTTCATTAACATAATCTGTTGAGACGTATTTCTGGCAGCACAGGTAGAACTTTCAGGTAGGTTTTACGGCCTGTCTACTAATTGAATTGGGAGGGGTGGGGGGCAAAGGCAGACATATTACTAGGGTGTGGACGTCCTATCAAAAAATATTCCATCGTAAACCACATGATGAATCTGGACTGTTGATCAATGGCAATGCTTCTCTGTCCCAGGCTGTCACTTTCCAAGTTGATGGGGGGGGGGGGATCTTCTCAAAAAAAGCACGTGGCCAGAGCAACATGCACAAAGGCTAACAGTTAAACTCCAGTTGCTGTAAAGGGTTTCGTTAACCCCTTGATCTCAAAAAATTGATGAATATTTCAGGAAGCCAGTGGAAAATCCTGGGGAAGAGCTCTGACGTGCTGTGATATGAGTTCAGCTTTCAGTCTGAGCCCAAAACCTCCTGAAATATTCATGCATAAGCTGTTTGGAAGTGATTCCTCCCTGGAAATCAACTATTCTGTCTTTGCCTACACAAAAGAGACTAAACAGTGGTGCCACCTGTGTACTAGTTAGTATTTCTGATTCTGTGACAGAAATACCATGCCAACCTGGATCTCCTGTTGTCCGGCACAGACTATTCTGATAATTATGTAATACAAAAAATATACAAAGTATGTTGTCAGGCCCACAAACACAGTGGTTCTCATGTTTTATACAAGCATATGCAGTTTGCTTGGTGAAACATATCAAAACCATTAATGCGATCCCAGTGGTTGAACTGATTGGGGAAAAAAACTATATCTTTGCTCATTCTAAAAAAGAGATGATGAAAATCCTCTATAAATGGCCAATTTTCTTCAGTCTGCTCTCATGTTCAGCCCACAAAAAAGGAACCATCTAACACTGGGAAATTTTAAACTCCAGTTATTGGTGTGGCATTTTCAAATCTCATAGTTAATCTAAAAGCTAATTTCCTTAAAAGCTTATGCACCCAAATGTCAATAAGACAGGCAGCACAATTTCTGCTTGTTGAAGTCTGCTTCTCAAGTAGCAAACCCAAATGTTCGGCTAGGACACCATATGTATTAAAATTATGCATTATTAAATAAAAACCTCAGCATTTTCATTGGTTACAAAATCAATCAGTAAAATGACTAATTGATATTATATCCATTTGTCTCTCTGTCTGTACTGTCAGTGTGTGTGTTTATGTGTGTGTGAGATTTATTTATATAGGTGAATGTCTGTCTGCCCATCTGTTTGTCCATTGACCTGCCTGCATGACTCCCTGCCAATATGCCTGTCTGAATGTATTTCTGTTATAAACGTAATTTACCAATCACAATAAAGACGATAAACATTGGATGCATTCATACAAAAAAAAAAAGTTTTCCAGAGTACATCGAATGGGCACAAACGTAATTTTTATCCACCTAGGACAAATTAATAAACTAAAACTATGCGAAATAATATATATTTCATGAGTCAACATACACGGTTTGTGTCAAGTGCAAATTATCTTCCATTTAACGTACTTGAAATTCCATAATAGTACAGTATGGTCAAATTGTAACATCGTTAAATACTACTTTTCAAAAGTAGTACTCAAGCGAAAATCAACAGACGCGCCGTTGGAAGATGCGTAAACGGGTTCAGCACAGAGCTAATTTTCTGCAGTTCTCTTTCACAGTGACTGTGTTGACAGAATTATCAATCTTAGTTACATACAAAAGCAAAAATCACCTTTAAAAACAAGAGCATTATGGTGAAACCGTTGGATATTATTTAAAATAACGTTTTAAACGCATTCCACATCTACATCATATAGGCTACAAGATTCAATCAACTAGAATGAGGTTATTTGTAAATGTTTCGAGACAATCCAATGCTACATTGCAAGCATCGTTTACTTTTTGAATAAGAATTATCAGCAGGATGAATAAATAAGCGAAGTGTTTTGTGGCTATAGTAGTCCCAGATGGGCGGAGTCACTGCAAAAGCAAGTTACCCACGTAAAGCAACAACGTTTTCTCTTCTGAATTGTCTGACATTATCCACCGTTAAAACATCGAACTACTAAATACTTAATTCCTTCTATTATAGATGCGTACTTTAAATTCCTGCGTTTATTCCACCGGTTGGTCTCTTACTACCGCTGCAGCACCGATACACAACTGCTCACTAAATCCACCCACTTTTTAAAGCCGACGTTAAGTTCACCTGCAGCTTTGTCTTAATTTGAATATGCCAACTAAACAACGAACACGTGATATGGGCATAATAATACAGAAATAATGGAAAAAAACTAAATGCGTTTGATAATCTTACATATTCAGCGCTCCTTTATGTTAACGTCCTGTGAGGATGCTCCAGGTTTTCTGCATCAGCACCAAGGACCTGAAGGAACCCCCCTCCTCCCACCTGCTCAGGGACCGTCTATAAACTAACTACCCGCGTCAAATTTTAGGGGTCGTCGTTAATTGCAATCTCTCTTGAACATTTTTTTTTCATTGAGATTGGCAAGGACGAGGCACTGGCCACACGAGGCATTGTCATTGTCATTGTTACAGAAACAACACAGTTATCTATATTTAAAATCTACAAAAGTGGTGGTTCCATGCTTACATCGTCATTGAAAGCGTTTGTCACAGGATTCTTGTCTACGTTTAACATATATTTTAACTAGCAAGAACATGCCCTGTAGAATTAGATTTAAAGTCAATGTTAAAACAAAATTTTCCCTTAAAGAAAAGAATGCATCATTAAAAATGCCGTGAACGGGGAAGAAAATGTCGCGTTGATAGATTAATGCAAAAACACTGACGCCTGCTGGTGATGTTCAGGTAGATAGCCTATGAAAACAAAAAGGGAGGGCATGGTTACGGTGGGTCTCAGCCCCTGTATATGGTACTACTGTATTTCATAATTAAACGCCCTGAACATTAGACCAATAACACCACCTTGATCTAATATTTGAGAATATGAGATATCAGGGTAGGAAATTGATTCTGCGTGAAAGCATATACCGTTTGTACATAGTATATTGTCGGAATGTCTTTATTCCCTTTGTTTTCATAATCTGGAAGAATTCTACTCTACATTTTTAAGAACATCGCTTGTGTCCTCGCCGCCAGGCTGCGCTAGACAATCCTGCAACACCCCGGCCGTTGTGCGGCAGAAGACGCAGTTCATCATCATTACAGCTCAGAATCTCAGCCTATTAAATGGTTTATCAATAGACGCGGATGCGAAGTGCGTGCGTTCGTGATTTGGGTCTGAACGAACAACTTTGTGTTATTAAAGACATTTGTCGCAGGTAAGAAACGTAGATCATCATTGTTTTCACAAAGGATGTAAAAATGAGACTGATTTTCCTGCGTCGCAGAAAATTACGTTTAAATGTGAATTTATTTTCTCATTGGTCTGTTATTGTACGGCATAGCAGTATACCGGCGTTGTGTAAGTCATTAAAACGATGACAATAATTTTTCATTCTCATGGTACAACAGATCCCCCATTTAATTTATAATTTTTTAATAAGGAATGTGGAATTACCTGTAGGTTACTATAACAGTACAGACTATTATGAGGATACGGCGTTTTGAAGTTCTTCAACTTTCATTCCGCTTTATAAACGGTCTGTTATGATTTCGGCAGAAGCTACCTGGTTATTATATATATATTTTTTGATAAATTATTTGATAAATTCTACTGAAAACAGATACAATTTACAGTGAATATAATTAAGCACAAGGTAATCAATTTTTTAATCAAAAAACTTATTTGGATTACAAAAATAGGCGGTTTATTAAATGCAACCTGGATTTAGGCTCATTGCCAAGAAAGTTTTGGTAGGCTGAAATAAAACTGAAAAATACATAATTTCACAAAATTCTAGATTAATATATTTGCATTTTCGTTATTATGATATATATTGTATTTTAAAACAAATTTTCTTATTAGAATTTTTATCTTTCCTATTAGATTTTACACTTCCACATAATCGCCGTTGCTGTATTTATAGCGCCGATCGTGACTTTGGGTGTGGGTATGAAGTCTTCACAATATTATATATTTCTAATACTATTGCTTATATAAGTCCAGTTGACTGTCAAATTCCACATTGCTGGAGCGACCAGTTAATTTCTTGTGATAATCTGGCTCAGCACTCACGCACATCAACAGTAAATTGTTTACGCATCCGTTGCGTTTAACGCGCGTTTCAAATAAAAATAAAAACCAGATCATATTATCTGCATGAAATATGCCTGATGAGATGCTGATTGTGATACAGATAAGCATGTTAATAATTAGCAATTATTAAAGACACGTCGCAATTACACCAGAAGACGTACTAAATTCTGTTTGCTACAGGGATGTATATCCGGATGCTGAGGCTGAGACTTCTGAACACCGTCGCTCCATCCTACTTCTTCTTTGCGACGGTGGTAACGTTTGCATTGCACTTCTATTTTTTCCTACCGGCAATTTTTCAAAGCCCTGGAGTCAGATTTAACAGCGCCACTCTGCTCCACAGCGCCATTTTCTTGTATTTGATGTTAAACGCACTGGGCAATTACATGATGACCATCAGACAGTCGGCGGAGAGCACAAACGAGAACGTGATTCCCGTGTGCTCCCCGGACTGTCCAGACAGAGTGGATGCCCATTACCTGCTCAACGGTCGTCACTTCTGCAAGCTGTGCAAGAAGGTGATACTGAAGAGGGACCATCACTGTTTTTTCACTGGGAACTGTATCGGCAACAAGAACATGCGGTATTTTATCATGTTTTGCATCTACACGTCGTGCACCTGTTTGTATTCCTTAGTTCTGGGAGTTGCTTATCTCACCGTGGAGTATTCCATTTCATTCGAGAGCCCGCTGACCTTCCTCACCCTTCTTCCTCTATCCACTGGATACTTCTTCCTAGGTGAGCCTGTGTACTCAAAACTAGTAAGGTTTAGAAAAAGAATTCCACCTTCTGCAACTGATAGCTAAGTGTATGTATGTAATTGTACCTCAACTAAGAATATCATGATTGCATCACTGAAGTCAGATTCTGTTTTCATGTTGCACTATGAGTGCTGAAACTTGTCTATTCCCATCTGCTGAGGACCAGTAACTGTGTAACTTGGTATATGATTACAGCGGGGTGTTTTGCTAGGAATCCTGCTAACAATCACTGGTGCACCCCCACAATAAAATGTGTAACCAATAGTATGTTCACACTCCCCTTACTGCTTCTCTGATTATCTCAGTGAATTTTATTAAAGTATCATGTTGAAATGACGTTTCAGAATATTCAGACATGTAATGTTTTAAAACAGCAGTCCATCAAGCAATTAACAAAGACCAATTAAGAAATCACGTGTCGCATGCTGTCTCAGACTTACTGGTGGAGGAGCACTGTTCATTGGAATGCGTTGTGCTTTGGTCTCCAGGTGCCATCCCCGGCCTCCAATTCTTTCTGGTGCTTATGCTGTATGTGTGGCTTGGCATCGGGCTCACCAGTGCCGGCTTCTGCTGCCAGCAGGTGCTGCTGGTGGCGCGAGGGCAGACATGGTGCCAGCTGCGTCACGGGCACCTGGTGGAGAACCACAGCTCCTGGAAAGCCAACCTGAGCGATGTCTTTGGGAACCGCTGGGCTTTAGGCCTCTTCCTGCCTGTGTACACAGTGGAAGCCCTACCTGGACACATGGGACACAAACACGACTAAAGTCATGTGAAGTGTGGGGAAGGGGGGGGGGGGGGGGGGTCAGCACAACCATTTTTGCATCCGTGTGTTGAGACAGGGTGTCCTCTGCAAGGGGAAGTGTTTACTGAAACTGAAAGATAGTGGCTTTTGTCCAGACATAGTAGAAATAAGGTTTCATACCCACAGGGGCAGGATTTGCTGTCAGTCAGGATTACTTTGTTAGTCAAACTGTTTTACCCAGAGTTCCTCTGGTTATTTAGTCTGTTTGGGACAAATCATGGAGCAGCACACAGTAAACCTGTGCACCAACAATTTAAGGTACCTTTCACTTGTGTTGTCATTTACAAAACTAAGTACAGGATTGACATAATGCCACCTTTTCCTTCTGTCTTTGCATCGGTACTCCTGAAGTTTTTTTTTGGGTTGTGGCCTTTGCGGGGGGTTCCCAGTCTCTGCCCAAGAGCAGGTCAAGGCTTATGAGCTGAAGTGGTCTCTTTGGTCTCTCAGTATGAGTGCTTATCATAGGGCTTTGCAGAACATTAACGTGTCAAAAAGCTTATAAAAGCAGTTAGATGATATAAGCTTCAGAAGTCATGCCGGCATCAGTACTTGCCTGAGATTAGACGTGTTGCTCTGGGGCTTTAGCGTAAGTGTAAATTTCACCTGCTTGCTTTTGTTTTGCATCACACATGGTGAAGCAGCACTGCTCAAGGGAACTGGGAACTTGGTTCACCTGCAGGTTACTGTCCTGCTCACTGTAACATGCACCTTCTGTCTCCTTAGCCCTGCTCTGGTACCATGGGGTCTTTCTGACCCCACTCGTCTTTCAGCCACGTTTTTCTTTAGCCTAGCTTAGCGACACTGACAGTGAACATGAGGGTGATGTTAGATAGTTTGAGCTGGGATGAAAGCGACCCTGAACCCAATAAAGAGTCAGACTCGTACAGCGAACTAAGTGCAAATGAACCAGATTCGGAAGAGGAGCAAGATCGTGACCGTCTTGTTTCTATTTTTGAAAGTTCCTAGGACAAATAAACCTTTGTTTGATGAAATTTGAATATAAACATTTTTTGTACACTATTATTTGGAGAAAAACAAAACAAATAGTATGTTGTACTATGTTGTAACAAATGTTGTAACAAATAGTGTGTTTATTCTGGTAATATACAGTTTTCTACAGTGGGATCAAATTGACCCCATATATTTTCATCTTAACTTTTTTCATGGTACCAGAGCAGGGTTAGGCAATGTGTTGCCTGGCAACTTCAGCTGGACACCAGGGAACTGGGTGATCTGGTTATGACATGCGCTATTACATTACCAGAAGTCCAGTAATTTTTTTTTCAAGGTGAAGTGAATAACTTTGAATCAAGAGAATGTTTTCCTACTGTAAAAGCAATGTATATCATTTGGTATATTTCAGGGATTGTGATATTTTTAATGGGGGTTTTAAAACCTGAAGGGCTACTCACACAAATCAACCGTGAAATGCCAGCAGGCACATCCACCTACTGTAGATCTGCTCAGTGCTGAAATATCAGCATCATCCTTAACATTGGCCGCTGGAAAATTGTGACTCTGAAGTGCTTCTGCATTCAAGTGCTTCTACAAATTCCAGTCGAGAACATTCTGCAAATATCAGTCAGACCTTTTTTGCAATGCAAAGTGTTTGAGGGACAAAGAGGAACACAAACTCTTGCGAGTCAGAAACCACATTTTTTTGTCCTTTCATAAAAAGCAGCAGGTGGAAAAATGTCAAAATGCGCCAATTTGGTATTTCTCATATAGCAAATAAACGTATACTGCTTTGCTGACACGCGACTTTGCAGCACAAAACAAGATGATAGTTCTCATGCTTATAGAGTAGGGGCTGAATTTGTAGAAGCAAAGTTTTTGTGTAGATGTGTTGGCTTAAAGTAATTTATATCTACTTATGCTGTATAGGACTACTGTAATTGTTTAACATTAAACAAATCAAACTGTTTCAGGTAATCTTCCCCATCCCCCAGTCTTCCGTTCACGGTCCCACCTGCTGACAGAGCACAATGCAATACCACAGCACTTCATTGTGATGTAGTCAAGTATCGGAGAGTGCTGTGCTCAGCACTGTTCAGTCTTGCCCTAGAATACGGCCAGGCTGACACAAGACGGCACGTTCTAGGAAACGGCACAGCGGAAAAGTGACTGTGCGCGCAGCCTAGCAATGTTGAGCCAGTAAAGTACCACAGCTGCCTGTGTGTACACAACACAGTCGTTTCTGGAAAACAAAATTAGTTTATTAAGCAACATGTCAATGCAAATGATCTATTAAAAAAAGTACAAAAGTGCACTTCAGTAAACCACAAAATGATAAAAGTAATAACCACCTACTTCCTCCATTCCAGGTTGCATAGCTTAACTTCCCCCCCCCCCCTTACTTTGGGTATGGAATAGCAAAATGTACTTTCCCCAAGCAATACAGTTTCATGTTTATATTAGATTAAATATAATTAAAACATGACTGATACCAGGAGAAAAATTCTACTTAACGATTAAACCCTTTCTTCCAAAACTGATGTAAAAATGGTCACATTACTATAGGTAGAGTATATAAAAGTTTCTGATCACATCACAGTTTGTCAAAATGGATTTTTACACTGAAACAGTCAATGTTTCAAAAAAAAAAAAAAAAAAAAAAAAAAAAAAAAAAAAAAACGCATCATCTTTTCAGATGAAACATCAGCTTAAGGAAAGACACAATACCGCATTTTAAGTAGCTAATTTATCTACATACTGTCATTTCAATATATTATTTAGCCATGCCGCCATATTTTTAAAATGACAACCTTGCACAGCTAAGTCACTATTACTTAATGAATAACCTTACTGTTATATATTAGAGCGGCAGCAACATTCAAAGACAACAAACCATCTTATTTACATATATTCATGAAAAAAAAAAAAAAATAATAAAAATTATTCAGTGGAGGCAGGAGTGCCACAAACAACTTAAATGCAGAAAACTGAACTGAGTCACAAGGCGATGTCAACATCATCTATATCAGTGATTGACATTCAACAACGCAAAACTCATATTTACACCTTAATGTACGCATGCCAGTCATCGGGCCAGAGTACCAATTTATACAATATTGTGCACAACAAAATGTTTATAACCTTTGGATGCATGAACCTCCTTCAGCAAAAGAGTTTAACGGCCACGATCCCTCACAAGAAGGGAGTGATATCATTTGTCTGCATTCAAATCAGAGAACAGAGGAAGACAACGAGGCGCATTAAAGACATCTGCTTCAAACAAAGCATCAACTTCGGTCTCCTTCAGAATCATAGCAATGCTCAGGTATCGTGAACTTTATAGATCCCGTTACAGTACAGTCTGGCAACTTAGCGCAATGGAGTCGTGTGTCCCGTGTGAAGGGGGAGTTGTTCCATTAGCACAAAATCTATTGCCTGTCACTTCAGTGCCGTTTAAGATTATATAAACCAGATATTCAGATTAACAACATTGTTAAGCGTTGATTCCACGAACTGCAGGGCTAACGGCTTAGTACGGAGTAACTGAAGGGGCTATATGCATGAAATATCAGGATCTCACAATACATTAGTACTCTCGCTAGGCAAGGGTGGGGGAACCCCCTCCACACACACAGGCACACTTATGCATTAAGTAAGGGTGTCTGGTAAATATGGTCACCTTAGCATTGTACTGAACACACCCCTTTGTGTTTAAAGCATGTTCTCACAAGCACAACTATAACCTCAGACTCTTACTATATCTGTTTTCAATCCTAACAAAACAATACATTAAGTAATGCAAAGGTTCGTATTGCATTAAGTAAAACTTTCATCCACACACACACACACACACACACACACACACACACACACACAATCTTAAAATGACAAAAAAATAATAACGAAGGCCTAAAAACAGTCTCTACTCCTTGCTGAAAATTGTAATGGTATTTAAGGCCATTAAAATGCAATAAAAGAAGAGACTTAAATGGTACCAGTTCAAGGCCTTCAACATTAATAACCGTCCACTGGAGGGTGTTTTGCTGTCCTGGCTGTTCATCTTTGACCAACACTTCCATTAAGCGCACATGCATATAAACACAACGATTCGTGTCAGGTAGTGTCAGACTCTTTTCACATAATGGAGCCCGACTTTTTACTTAAAAAAGCTCCATACTTAACAACTGAGGAAAGTGGGGAAATAAATAAAGGCATTTCATACACAGCTTGCAAAACAAACGGAAGAGCTGTGGCAAAACCCATTAATCCATCTTCAAAATTTTCAGGGGAGAAAAGAAAAGGAAAAAAAAAAAAAAAAACCCCCCACTGCACACTCCTTTCAGGACAATGATCTTTTTCTTCTGACCCGCTCTACATGACCTGGAAGAACAAGTGACAGGACTATGCCAAAACAACCCATACGCCTTGCATCACCCCACTCCAAGTATGCTACATATTTGTAATGCTGAGATGCTGTAGATAAAAATTGCTTACTTTTACCCCCCCCCCCTTCACTTTTTAAAATCACGGACATATATTAAACAGAACTGGCCCTCACCAATGCTGGTGCCCCTTACGTTGCAACCAAATCCACCACTAATCACTGGACGGATGGTGCCCCTAGCATTTGCCTATACGACCTATGCCCAGGGCCAGCTCTGTATGTACACACACAAATTGTCAAATTATGACTGATTTGACCTGTCAGGACTTAAACTAATGGATATCAGGGGTAACACTGTAACAACTGCTAAAGTACTATTTCAAAGGAACACACACACACACACACACACACACACACACACACACACACACACACACACTCTCTCTCTCTCTCTCTCTCTCTCT